>SJYW01029357.1:730328-759258 GCA_006410735.1 Raphicerus campestris
ACAGTCTAAACCAGTCTTTCAGTTTAAGCCAACATTGCCTAACAAAAGATTATCTTTGTGACTAACTTTTTAGTCTTACCAAAAGTGAAAAATATTTTCTGAGTCTGTCAGTTTATCATTAAGACAGTTGCTGAATTTAGGTGTTTGCTTTTTGAATAGGGTTTCAGAAGTAACATTATGCTTACAAAATAGCAGTTAAAGACCTGCAAGGAGTCCCTCCCGGCTTCCTTGGAGGATCAGGTGAAACCCTTCCCTTGTGTCGTTCTTTGAAGTCACACACAGACAACACAATTCTCTGCTTTAAAAAGCTGGTAATAACTTGACCACATATTAGGAAAGCTTACACTGGTGCAGCCTGCATATTCCACATTAGCTTCTGTTGATTCATGCTTGCAGGTCCAGAAATTGGAGTTTTCTATCTCTTTCCAAAGTAGTTTTTTTTTAAACGAGCTGCTTTCATTCATGTCAGTTTTATCTTTTGAACAAAGCATGTATGTCCCCCTTGGTAATACTTAACATGTTGTTTCAGTTCAACATAAGTACACGAGCTTTTCAGGCTCCCAATGACGTTCAGTTAATTATATTTAAGCACTTGTTTTCTTCTTTCTGGGGCTTCCCCAGTGGCTCAGCAGTAAGCAATCTCCCTGAAATGCAGGAGACTTGGGTGTGATCCCTGGGTTGGGAAGATCCCCTGATTCTTGCCCGGAAAATCCCATGGACAGAGGAGGTTCATGGGCTACAGTCCTTGTGGTCACAAAGAGTTGGACACGACTAAGTACCCACTCACTTTCTTTTTTCTGTTTTTTTCTTCAATAGATTTATAGTCTGAACAACAATTAGACTTAGCAAATCCATATAATTTTTATATTACATTAAATCTATAATCTAAAAAATACAGCCTACTGAGGAGAAAAAAAAAACAACTAAATTTTCTTTACTGTTTCCAAACAAATATCAAGCATTTTCATCAACATTTTCATTCATTGTAATTGTTTTCAGTCTTTGTTTCACCCTACACCAAGAATTTTAGCTCAGATAATACTCAAAGCATAGGTTTAAGCCCATAGAAATGAAAAGTTTGGTTCAATGTAGGAAAAAGAATAAGCTGGAGGCATTCGAAGTCCACCTCCCCTTTTCAGCTTAAGAAAGCAAATTCTATGGCAACGATTGTTCTGAGTTTTATCTAAGAAGATTACATTTTTATATTTCAATTAGTCTGTGTGAATTGGTGTTTTATATTTTGTTTTGTAAAGTACTTTTACTATTGTTACTGCTTCCATTAAAAAAATAAAAAACACTGTTGAGCCTGTAAGACAGAATTGGAATAATACATACAATAATATCATCGTACTTAATACTTATTTATCACATCAACATTATTTTTTCCTGAACTCTTAGAGTCCACTTTTTAAATATCAATTTTCCCTAAGAATGAACTTATATAAACCCAGAGATTTAGAGACCTGTGTTGGAAAATATTTTTGCTGCTAACTTCTTGTAACACAGCAAAGATACTGTGATTGGAAAGTCCCTCTTACCATCTGTTGACAAGCATTTAAGTGTTAGCGTTATGAGTAAGGGGATTTTCCCTTTTGGATTTCCAAGCTAAAGAGTCCTTTTTCAAAGCCGGACGGATAATCCATTCACCTTAGGCTTGCAAACTTACCACAGCTCCTGTGTTAAGTCTTCAAATACCTACAGCAACTCCTTTAAATTATGTTCAAAGGAAAATGATAAACATCAGCTAGTTTGTCAATTGGACCACATCCGTGCAGTCTTTAAAGTCAAGCTTGTCATTTTCACAGGAAATGAAAAAAAATGTGTTAAAATACAGGTATCAGGCACTACTTAATTTTTTCACCAGAGAAGTAAGTGGGAGTTAATATGTACAAAAGTTGATTGCTGCTCTTGGCGCTAGTTAAATTTTATGAAGAATCACATGTGCTGAACATAATGAAAGGCTTCTCAATTTTCTGCAATTCATATGCTCCATGGTTGCTGATTTCAACAGCGATTCTCTTCTGATGTAGTCTGTACTTTGTTAAGATGACTATTTTGATGCCTTATAAGGTTTGTTAATTTTAAATTTTCATTTGTGGGGCATTTATATACATTTTCCTGTATAACTTTTACTCCTTATAAGCCTGATAATGCAAATATTTGATAAAAATTCAAAAAATGTTCTTTTTTTTCAGAGCTAATAGGCATATTCCTTGTGTATCAAATCTGGACAAAATAAAATATTCAGTGATCTGGTTTCCTAATCAGATCACACATTAAAGTGAGATGTGTTTAAAGCAAACCAAAGTAAAACCAAAGGTTTACGGTTTTCTCAGGGTACATGCCCAGTAGTGGGACTGCTGAGTCATATTATAGTTTTATTTTAGTTTTTAAGGAACCTCCAGAGTGGTTGTATCAATTTACGTTCTCACCAACAGGGCAAGAGGGTTTCCTTTTCTCCACACCCTCTCTAGCAATTTTTTTTTGATGGTTTTTTGATGATGACAAGTGTGTGATGGTTTTTTGATGATGACCGTTCTGACCAGTGTGAGGGCTTTTTGTAGTGATATGGACGGTCTTAGATTCTGTCATACAGATTGAAGTAAGTCATAAAGAGAAAAAACAAATACCACATGTTAACATGTGCATGTGGACACTAGAAGAACAGCACTGATGCACCTGTGTGCAGGGCAGGAGTAGAGAGGCGGGCGTGGAGGACATACTTGTGGAGATGGTGGGGGAAGGAGAGAGTGGGACGAATTGAGAGGGTAGCACTGACATTTGTAATGTCAGTTACTCCTTGACTACCATGTGCAAAAGAGGTAGCTGGTGGGAAGCAGCTCTGTTGTGCAAGGAGCTCAGCTTGTTGCTCTGTGATGATCTAGGCAGGTGGGATGGGGGAGGTTGGAGGAAGGCTCAAGAGGGAAGGAATATGTGTATACATATAACTCATTCGTCTTGTAGAGCAGACACTAAAACATTTGCAAAGCGATTATATTCCAATTAAGAAATAAATAAAAAGAAAAGGAAAGATTGTTGTTGTTCAGTAGCTGTTATGTCCGATTCTTTGTGACCCCATGCAACTGTAGCATACTAGTCTCCTCTGTCCTCCACTAACTCTCAGAGTTTGCTCAAATTTATAACCATTGAGTCGGTGATGCTATCTAACCATCTCATCCTCTGCTGCCCTCTTCTCCTTCTGTCTTCAATCTTTCTGAGCTTGAGAGTATTTTCAAATGAGCCAGCTCTTCGCATCAGGTGGCCAAAGTATTGGAGCTGCAGCTTCACCAACAGTCCTTCCAATGAATATTCAGGGTTGGTTTCCTTTAGGAATGACAGCTTTGATCTCCTTGCTGTCTCGGGACTCTCAGGAGTCTTCTCTAGTATCACAGTTCGAAAGTGTCAATTCTTCTGCACTCAGGCTTCTTTTTGGTCCAACTCTAACATCTGCACATGACTACTGGAAAAGGCATCGTTTCCGCTCTCCTGATTTGTCATAGCTTTTCTTCCAAGGAGCAAGTGTCTTTTAGTTTCATGGCTGCAGTCACCATCCTCAGTGATTTTGAAGCCCAAGAAAATAAAATCTGTCACTGCTTCCACTTTTCCCTTTTCTATTCACCATGAAGTGAAGAGACTAGATGCTGTGATCTTAGCTTTTTGAATGTTCACTTTTAAGCCAGCCTTTTCACTCTCCTCTTTCACCTTCATCAAGAGGCTCTTTAGTTCCTCTTTACTTTCTGTCATTAGAGTGGTGATAAGCAAAGATATGAGTTGTTCTATATCCGTCTTTTCTATTCATGCTTCTGGCTTATAAGTAGGATTCGGGGAATTTCCCTTTTGTTGGAGTGTTAAGAAGATAACATTTTTTGCTCAATAATAAAGTTTACAAATAGTGATGAAGCTTAAACAGTAATATCATTAGAGAAAAATGTATCTATCATATCATGAATATTATAATAATGACATTGTTTTGTGCTTTCTGAAAATTCAAGCTTGGAGTTAAGAGCACTTCAGTAAATAATATCCAACATCCAACTCAGAAGACTGCTTTCTCAGATTGCTTCTAGTGGGTCTCTGTTTGGTAACTTGAGGATCAAGCAGTCTTAGACTTTTGTAAGCTAGCTTCATAGGTATTTCTTTGCTAATATATAGTGAAAGTCACTCAGTCGTGTCTGACTCTTTGCGACCTCATGAACTGGGGCCTGCCAGGCTCCTCTGTCCATGAGTTACTGGAGACATTTGGGAGGTCCCAATTACTGAACTTTCAGACAGTTTAAATTGTAAGCCATTGCTAGAGTTACTTCCTTCTATCTCGGCTTGCAACTTGGCTGTTTTGTGTCTGACTTAACCTCTTTTATTGCCTTGCTGAAAGGGGTAACCAACATAGTTATCCAAGAGCAACAAGCTATTATATGTAGAATGTGACTCTCAGGTTCTTACAGACCACAGTTTTAGCAGATGCTATCCTGTATCATGCCAGGAGTCACCAGCTTTCCAGGCAGCTGTGTCTATTTTCTCATTTTCCATCATCTAACTTAGCATAAATGCATATATTTTTATGTAGCTTCTCACATCTGTTAACCAATTTCTTTAGTAGATAGGGGATAGGCTAAGCTTCCACAGAAAGGAAACTTTAAAATACAGTGGGTCACAGGGAGCTCACCTTGGTGCTGTGATGACCCAGAGGTGTGGAATGGGTGGACGGGTGCAAGGGAGGTTCAAGAGGGAGGAGATATGTGTGTACTTACAGCTGATTCACATTGTTGTATAGCAGAAACTACCGCAACATTGTAAAGCAAGTATCCTCCGATTAAAACTTTTAAAAAATTCAGTGGGCCAGTCAAAACAGTTGGAAGTTTCTTTCTTTCTCCTATAGGAATATACTTCATCCACTCATATCCTGTTTAAGAAAACTAACTCAGATGACCAAATCCAGCTATACTTGGGTTTGGAAACTTGGACGTGTTCTAGCTGAGCATCCATGCCCCAAGTAAAACTTGGAAGATTCGATTAGGAAGAGAGAAGGGAAGAAAGAACACAGAGGCAGTGAGTTGTCCCTGCTGTACAGGGTCCAGCGTTCTATCTGTCCATGTTTTCCTCTAGTATAGCCATCCTATTTCCAGGATTCTTAAGCTTGGAGGGAAACTTTCATAAGTACATATTGCTGTAGCTTTAACATTACGTCAAATAATTACAATATACACATGATTTGGTAAGGGTCAATAATTTTATTGGAACAATCAGTCCTTTAATAGAGCTAACTAAAGTATAATTCCAAACAATTTCAAGTTTCTCCTATGCACCTTAACTAGACAATATTGAACAAAATAGATGATTATGGATAATTAATGAAGGTTGGCAGAATACTATCAGGCTTGGGAAAGTCAAAAAGTCATAAAGTCAAAAAGTCATGGCAATAGTATTTCATTTAATAAACTAATTTTCTGTTTGATAGATAGGGGGCCTTTTCCACTCCACATATAGGTGTATATAGTGTATATCTACTTACAGAATCATTGAGAAACTATGTGCAAATGACTTTTTAAAAGTATATTTTATTTCCTATAGTATCAACTTAATTGGTGGGTTTAATTACCAAATGCGTTTCTTCATAAATGATATCACCTCATTATTGACCAGAGACGCGTTCATGCACCTTTTGTTACCCGAACATAATTGACCAGCGGTGTTTCAGTTTCACTTGCATAACAAATTGCTTGCCACTGGCATTAATTTCTGCAAAAATCCCCCAGTCAATAACGTGTCACCAGTCCTTGGATGCGTTGTCGTTAATGGGAAACTTTGCTTGTATCTCAAATGCAGGAAGAACATTCTTCGTTTCTTAGATGCGGAACGAGACGTCTCCGTGGTCAAGAGCAGCTTCAAGCCTNATAACGTGTCACCAGTCCTTGGATGCATTGTCGTTAATGGGAAACTTTGCTTGTATCTCAAATACAGGAAGAACATTCTTCGTTTCCTAGATGCGGAACGAGACGTCTCCGTGGTCAAGAGCAGCTTCAAGCCTGGTGACGTCATACACTACGTGCTGGACAGGCGTCGGACGCTAAACATTTCTCAGGACCTGCACAGGCTCCTGCCCGAAGTTTCGCCAATGAAAAACCGCAGGTTTAAGACCTGCGCGGTTGTTGGAAACTCGGGCATTCTGCTGGACAGTGAGTGTGGAAAAGAGATCGACAGTCACAATTTTGTAATAAGGTGAGTTTTCTTCTGTTGCAAAAATGTGTAATTTCTTCAAAGACCTTTTACTTAGGACTAGAACGCTGCCAGAAAAATGTAGATCTAATATTAATAAAGAATTACTGAAAGCTAAACCTAGCATTCATAGACAGTATCTTTATCTGTGTTGTATCCAAATTTACTTACCATGAAATGTCAAATTAAAATTATTATATCATTGAAAGAAAAGGTGATCTTGTAGCAATAATTCACACCAGCTTGTTTTTTTAATTTTTTTGGCCAAATGATAATTTTATTACATATAATATATAGAAAAACTATATGCTAATAGATGTAATTATTATAATTTAATTTATTTAATTGTTTATTTTTATTACTGAATAGTTCTTCTGTGTATAATTTATAATATATTTATAATTATTCTTTTCTATTAGTGAATGAATTAATTCACTTAATTGCATTTATAAGCCATTTATATTCAATAAAGTATTTTACTTATTCACAAAATTGTGAACATTACTCTGCAATGATATAACAGATGTAACTTAATTTTACTATTTTAATAATGATTATTTAGCAGGTTCTAGGAATATACTGTAGCAAATTTATATTTGATACCTTGGGCCAAATTGATTTCATCACTTTTTATATGTGGTATTTGTGAATGTTAGTGTATCTTGACTTTTTAGTTTTCTCATGGAATTAAACATAGCTATTTGTTTTTCATTGATGTTCAACAGATATTTGATGAATCATGTGTTTGGTTAGCTTTTCATTAACTGAAAGAAAGACAACCATAGACTTAGGATTATAATAATGACATAGATATTAATTAGCATTTTTAAGTTCTCAGTTATCATTTTAAAATAGATTTGTTGTTTTTTTATTTCTTCATAAATACTTGCTAAATAAATGAAACATGTATATTGAAATATGAAATACAGCAATATAAAGATAGATAGGGAAGTATGCTGATTTGCCATGTTGACAAATAGCTTGAAGTCTTGAAGCTATGCAGGAATCCTGATTGTGATGGTATAGATCTTGAAAAAAATTTTTTTTGAACTATGGTTTTTAAAATAAATATAATAAATATTAATCATAAATAGGCCACAGATTTTTTATAAAGAAACAATAGCCATGAAAAATCATAAGAGAACACTCAGGGAATACAATTCATAACAATGAATAGTGCTACAAACATCTTATATAACTATCTTACTTTGCTCAGTCACATGAAGTGTTAGCAATTGATTTGACATGAGTTGACCCTTTAAAACTCTGAGCTTTTAAGTCGATTGAACTGAGAGGAAAACCCTGTGAAAATGTAGGTATACAAACAAAATTGTGTCCAAAGAGGAAACAAATTGTTTGATGAGGGAATGATGGTGGAAATGGAAGCAATGAGCTTAAGACAGACATTGAAGTCTGTATGAAGCATGGTTGGGAAGAAACAGTAAGGCTTCTAGAATTTCTGAAGAGATTACAATCAGAGCTCAGATAAAATGAGGAAGAAAAGATTTTAGAGTATAGTAGAAATTTCAGAAAGTAGAAATTTGTAAAGATGATTAATATTGAAGGGATACAGGATTCTAATGTGTCCTCTATCGTTATTAATAAGGACTGACTCTTTATTCCTACATCTCTTTAAACATTGAGATCTACATAATGCACTGGGCTCAACCTCACCTCTAACTCTGAAATTAAGATTGTAATGTCAGCTAACACCTCAACCAGCGCACATAATTATCTCTTCTTTTTTTTGGTGAGAATAATTAAGATTTTGTGTTTTAGCCACTTTGAAACAGGTAATGCAGTACTGTGACTGTAGTCACTAGGCTGAATTAGATCTCTTGAACGTACATGTTTGTTGCAGGTCGCTCACTAATGTTTGAGGGCTCCCCAGGTGGCACTGATGGTAAAGAACCCGCCTGCCAATGCGGGAGACGTAAGAGATGTAGGTTCAACCCCTGGATCGGAAAAGATCCCCCAGGAGAAAAAATGGCAACGCACTCCATTCTTCTTGCCTGGAGAGTCCCATGGACAGAGAAGCCTGGTGGGCTACAGTCCATGGGGTCACAAAGAGTTGGACATGACTGAGCGACTTAACACCCTGATGTTTGAGCATTTGCAAATGTAGTGTTTTTAGGAACTGAACTTCAGAAGTTCTTTATACTTTCCTCAGCTATGAGGATTTTAAAAGCTTATTAACAAGAACAGCATATAATGGTCAATCCTTAGTGTCCCTAAGCGTGTTATGGTCTTACCAAGAAGTATAAAACACTGAGGATAAGCATTTCAATGAGGGCATAAGATTATTGCCGTAATTACTTTTTTTTTTTTTTTGCTCCTATTTTACTAATTTCTGAAACTAGAAACTGCAATGTTCTACATTAAAATATGAAGTAGGAAAGTGTAGCCTACGGATGAGTTTCTGATTTTCCAAGAAAATTTTTGGCAAGAATACATTTAACGTTAAAACAGGTAATCCCTGCAGCGAAACCTGTTTTTCTTTTTTTGGTCATAATTTCTAGTTTGGAAACCCATTCCTTTGAGTTTCTTGGACACAAGAGACTTCAGTGACACTTCGTTATACCAGACCTCCACCCTTCCTAAAACTCCAATCCTCCCCCTGGCCTGTGGCTCCTCGTCTGTGTGCATCTTTCCTTCCCCACGTGTGTGTGACCTTCTGTTAGTGTACAAGTGTCTGTTCTACTCTAGAACAGCAGAAAGGATTTTAAAACTCAATCGAAACCCCATTCCTTGAAACATTAATAGTTTCCCATCCAGGTCAAACTGGTTAAAGTCACAAATTTTAGTAACAATTTAAAACAACCTTTCAAATTCCCCATCTTCTCAGAGCTCTATGGTGTGTGCGTGCGTTTGCTTAGGTATATATATTAATTGGTGGTTTGCCTGTACCGCCTACTGCGCCCAGTTTGTTTCTCTTTTCTTCTTGTTAGATAATAAGTTTGTTATGGGAGAAACAACTTAGGTCTGATCTCTTGCCAAGGACACTGTTAGTTCAGTGACTGCTCAAGGATCAGATTCACCCTGGTATTATATTCAGTTTGAACTCTGACATGAAGCAAAGCATTCTTCTTAGATAAAATATTCATTCAACACTAGATTTCAAGCTTTCTCTGTGTTTTTTCTGAAGGTGCTTTAGAGAAATGAAATGCTGTCTTCTTTGTTTAATGATGTACAGAATGCATGATTATGCAAACAGGAATCTCTTGCTCCAAGCAGTTGTCCTATTGAGACGGAGAGCAAGGTGCATGGCATAATTGGCCTGTGAAGTTTATCGGTATTTTGGGAGAATGTTATTTTTAATGTCCCACAGTATTTTTAAATAAGCTGCTGAAAACTGCTCGTGTTAAGTGGCTGCACGTGTAGTGACAGCGAGGCACAAGAATTGACACACACACACACACACATTGTCATGCATTTCTTCTCTTAGAAGAGATACTCCCTCAGGGGCTATTTGTATTAGAAGTTAATCAATTAAATTAAATGCTGGGTTTGCAGGGATGTTACACAAAATGGGAGTTCAATCAATATCAGGATGCTTAAAGGGGAAAACATGAGGGTCAGAAAAATCAAAACCTTACCCTGATTCTCTAATGACTAAATGTTGAACTGATTTGTAAAATCTAGGTTTTACATGTATCTAAAAAACAGAAAAATGGGCATAAGAGAAATATTTTTATTTCTTAATAAAAATTCCTAAAACCATAATTCGAATATTAACATTATGTCCACGGGTGCTACCCTTAAGACCCCTAATCTGTAATTCCTCAGTCGGTGAGTACCGTGCTGCAAGGAGGAGGCCGGGGCAGAGCACAGGTGGGCAGTCACTCACTCAAATTGAAAATACCTCGCTTTTCTGGACTTGAAATCCTGTCTGATAGGGAAAGTTCATTAGGGATGATGACGTTCTTGTGATGTTTAANGGTGAGTACCGTGCTGCAAGGAGGAGGCCGGGGCAGAGCACAGGTGGGCAGTCACTCACTCAAATTGAAAATACCTCGCTTTTCTGGACTTGAAATCCTGTCTGATAGGGAAAGTTCATTAGGGATGATGACGTTCTTGTGATGTTTAAAGATCTTGAAATATAGCTCCAGATAAGCAAAAATTCAATTTAATCTGGCACCAGTGTGTCAGATATTAAACCGTCTCTCACCTCGTAAGCATTAGAAACATTGTCCCATTGATATGAAATTCTGTATTTTATATCTGGATGGCCTGACATGCTAAATATTGGAAAGAGAGAGAGAGAAAACCAATACTTCAAAGGAAGACTATTACCCAACACAGAGTCCAGGATTCCAAGCAGAATGCGTTGTCTGTGATATTGGGTAAAGCTGCATCCCTTTCTGTGCTTGTTTTCTAATTTAGAAACGGATATTATTGAGTGAACTGTTTCNTGAATAATCCAAATTGGTTTCCATTGGTTCCTCTGAAAAAGTTAGGCTTAGGTTCAGTTCAGTTCTCTCGCTCAGTCGTATCTGACTTTTTACCGCCCCCTGGATCGCAGCACACCAGGCTTCCCTGTCCATCACCAACTCCCGGAGTTTGCACAAACTTATGTCCATGGAGTCGGTGATGCCATGCAACCGTCTCATCCTCTGTCGCCCCCTTCTCCTCCCGCCCTCAGTCTTTCCCAACATCAAGGTCTTTTCTAATGAGACTTAGGTTAACATACCACGTTTTCTCATAGATCAGAGAATCTGAATGACTTTCCTGAGTGTACACAGTAAGTTGAAGAAGGAAACAGTAGAACTTTTCCTCTAATACTCAGAGTCTAATACTTTTATTTTTAAATGAAGATTGGAAACACTTGTCTTTTTAACTATTTGTTTATTTGCTGGCTGCACAAGCCTTAGCTGTGGCACACAGGGTCTTCACCGCAGAATGCGGGTCTTTAAATTACAGCATGCAGACCCTTAGTTGTGGCATATGGGATCTAGTTTGCTGAGCAAGGTTTGACCCCAGAGCCCCCTGCACTGGGAGCACAGTCTTAGCCACTGGGCCACCAGTAAGTCCCTGGAAACATTTATCTTTTTAAATTAGAAATAATAGTGTTGCACTAGAGTGAAGTTTGCAGTTGCATGATTATTCTGATACGTGGAGACCAGTGAGAAATTATCTTAATGAGGGTATATTTCAAATTTTGATGACTTAACATGAAAAGCAGAAGAGGGAAGGCCATCTTTAATGTCTGACATTTCCTCGAGGCACCAGCAATTCTTCAAAGGCTGGGTTAGCAAAGCAAATTGAACAACAAATAAAATCACACACACAAAAGCTGTGTGCATGGTAACTATATATGGCGATCATTTCGGAAAAATGTACAAGTATAAAATAACCATGTGTGCCTTAAACGTATACAATGTTATATGTCAATTATGTCTCACTAATGCTACAAAAAAAGCAAAAAAGCTTAAATAAACACCAAACCGACCTTATAATGTTTAGCATTTTCTCCAGTTGTGGTCTGTGGATCCTCCAATGAGAATTCTTTTCTTTTACTAAGCACTTGCTGTGTGCCAAAAATATGTCAAAATATTCTAGAGACAGATCATAGAGCAAGAGACTCATGACCTTTTCTCTCAGATAATCAGATATGATAAACCCTTTCAAGTTCCATCTTTTCCATTCAATTTATTTTCAGTCTTAAGTGATTTATTTACTTCTCTAAACTCCAGTTTCTTTATATGTAATATGATGAAAATAATCTCTTTCTTCCCTTTTTCTGTGGGTATAGATAATATGTGTGAAATTGCCTAGAATAAATCCAAATACACATCAGCTATTCAATAAATGTAGATCTCCCTTCCTTTTGATGGTATTAGCATTAACATATTGGTGGTATACTCATGGTGGTAAAATTATATCTGTGACCCAGGTACACAGAAGATGTAAATATTTGTGCTTAAATGGTTGTTGATGCGCAGCAGTACGTATTCTCTCATGAAGTGCAGTTAAAATAATACTCGTCAGAGAGTTCAGAAACTTGGATCCCCTGTCTGGTGTTGCCTCTAACTATAGCCGTGTGACTTTGAACAAATACTGTAAACCATTTGGGGCTTCAGTTTCCTAATATGCCAGATCTAGCCGTTGAACTAGATGGACTCATAAATTCCTTTCTGGCTCTAAAATTCTATGACTGTCTTCTTATGATTCAGTAGACAACTCTGGAATAGAGCCTGTCAACTTGCATTGTGGTTTGAATTTTTTCCCTTCTGGTTGTCATGTTCTATGAATAAATTTCCTTCTCATCAATCAACTTGTATAAATAGCGTTCTCTGCCTAATACTGTGTATCCTCTAATCTGGTTTTCTGTTTCCTCTGGGCCAGGAGTATTGCCTTGTCTCCTGATGTATGCGAGCCAATACTAAGACCTAAAATCAGGGGAAGGGTTTTACTTCTCAGACAAAGAAAAAGAAGGCTAAGTTTTTGTTTGTTTCTTTTTAATTTTGATTGAAATATAGTTGATTTACAGTGCTGTGTTAATTTCAGGTGTATAGCGAAGTGGTTCAACTTTACATACGTAAACCTTTCCCCTTTGATAACTAAGTACTGTGCTTAGTCGCTCACTCGTGTCTGACACTTTGCTGTTCCATGGACTGTAGCCCTCCATAAGTTTGTTATTTATGGCTCAAGACTAAGTTTTGATGATTTATACAGATTATTCTAAGTGTGATGAGGTCAGGGCCTTGGGAAGTCACCATATGTACAAAATGCCTGAGGAACTGGTGAATAAAAGCACTATCAAAAGAGAGAGAAATTGTTTTACCACAGTATCACTTAGTACAGTTTTGGGAAAGGACCGTGACATTTTTCTAGGCGATAAGACCTCCCACTTCTCATATATACTTCACTCAGTTCAGTTCAGTTCAGTCACTCAGTCGTGTCCAACTCTTTACCACCCCATGGACTGCAGGCCTCCCTGTCCCTCTCCAGCTCCTGGAGTTCACTTAAACTCACATCCATGGAATTGGTGATGCCATCCAACCATCTCATCCTCTGTCATCCCCTTCTCCTCCCACCTTCAATCTTTCCCAACATCAGGGTCTTTACAAATGAGTCAGTTTTTTGCATCAGGTGGCCAAAGTATTGGAGTTTCAGCTTCAACATCAGTCCTTCTAATGAACACCCAGGACTGATCTCCTTTAGGATGAACTAGTTGCCTCTCCTTGCAGCCCAAGGGACTCTCAAGAGTCTTCAACACCACAGTTCAAAAGCATCAATTCTTTGGCACTCAGCTTTATTTATAGTCCAATTCTCACATCCATACATGACTACTGGAAAAACCATAACTTTGACTAGATGGACCTTTGTTGGCAAAGTAATGTCTCTGCTTTTTAATATGCTGCCCAGGTTGGTCATAACTTATTTTCTAAGGATCAAGCGTCTTTTAATTTCATGGTTGCAGTCACCATCTGCAGTGATTTTGGAGCCCAGAAAAATAAAGTCAGCCACTGTTTCCACTGTTTCCCCTGTTTCCCCATCTATTTGCCATGAAGTGATGGGACTGGATGCCATGATCTTAGTTTTTTGAATGTTGAGTTTTAAGGCATTTTTTTCACTCTACTCTTTCACTTTCATCAAGAGGCTTTTTAGTTCCTCTTCACTTTCTGCCATAAGGGTGGTGTCATCTGCATATCTGAGGTTATTGATATTTCTCCTGGCAATCTTGATTCCAGTTTGTACTTCATCCAGCCCAGTATTTCTCACGATGTACTCTGCATATAAGTTAAATAAGCAGGGGGACAATATACAGCCTTGACGTACTCCTTTTCCTATTTGGAACCAGTCTGTTATTCTATGTCCAGTTCTTTTTTTTTTTTTTTTTTTGGACATTAACAAACATTTTATCATCTAATGATAATCTTTTAATTTTATTTTTACTTTATTCTACTTTACAACACGGTATTGGTTTGACATGAATCCGCCACACATCTATGTCCAGTTCTATGTGTTGTTTCTTGAATTGCACACAAATTTCTCAGGAGGCAGGTCAGGTGGTGTGGTATTCCCATCTCTTTCAGAATTTCCCATCTATTTCACTGATGTGCACCAAGATTCTTGGAACTGCAGCTTGATTTATGCCATTAATGGAATCCTTTTTCAGAATATTAGAATTCAGTTTGGTACCAAATGTTTATAGTGATGGTCTTTGGGGAAGACTTGCAAGTGTCCTATATTTGAAAAGTAATTTGGCTTCTGTTCTTGTGAGTGTTTGTGTGTGCATGTTTTTCCATGCAGTGGATACCAATACTATTTTTAAATTGGAAATGGGAACAATTTTAACTTTGAAAATTATCTTAAAAACCTGAGGTATAGATAAGATGAGTAAGATGAGTGATAAACAGGGACTTAGGACATTTGGGGTCATGTTACAGCTCTATCACTCCCTGAGTAATCTGGAAATATTTTTTTAAACAAACACATAAAATTGCAACTTTTAGATTCTGTAGTCTGTGCTTTTCGTACGCTGTCTTCAGTGCCAAGTGTAGTGTGTGGGGGCGGGGAGAAAATGAATATGTATTTTAGAGAATGAAAATCATTTGCATGCAGTATTGTGCAGTAAATTTTGGATTCATAATGTTTTAGATACAAAGTTGGATTTAAATCCCAACTCTGAAGGTTCATAAACTGAAACTATTTTCTTCATTTGTAGAATATGATTACTTACTTATACTTAATTATTTGGATGTTCTGTAAGTTTGAATAACAGATATGTATAGTATCTGGCATAAGGTAGTATATGATAACTCTTATTATGTTTAGTGAATTATATAAATGATCACACTGAACAATGTCAAGAGCATGGTGATCCTATAAAGAATTGAGAGGGACTTTTCTATTGGGATTAATAATTGTTTGAAAAGAAGTCCAGATTAGGGTCCACAGTTATTTTGTAAGTACGGAAATCACGTTTGGCACAAATATATGTCTCCTAAATAACAAATAAGAAACATTATTTGAAGTTTTACATGGAAGCAGTGACTCCATTAATTTGTAGTCATATCAGCAAGTATTTCTTCATTCAACTAATAATTATCAAGCAGCCACTAGAAGACAAGATCTGAGGGATTTCAGTTGGTATTCGGGATATAGGAATAAACTACATGGTGTATTCTGTTTGAAGTTCACAGTCTGACGGAGGAGACAGTCTGATGGAGAGAGGAATAACCAAACAGGACAGTAACAGTAATAATAACAGTAAAAATGAAACTCAGAACATCGCATCGCTGCCAGGTAGACCAAAGGAATTAATTATAAAAAGGAGTGAAACTGGGTTTTAAGGCTGTTCAACCTGGGACAGGAAAATAGCCCCCTTTCCAGGAATGTTGTGTTTGTATGAATATTCTTGCCCTACTCTTGGCATACACCATCTTATCGAAGGATTGCATGGATATGCTTTTCCTGCTTTTTAACTTCAGTGATTGAGATCGTTACTAATAACCCTACTTACCTTTTAAACATATACATACACATGCCTTGTCCCTCAGTTTGTATTTTCAGCTTTCCTAGGCATGATCTTCTGTATGTAACTTAAGAAGTCTATTAACATTCGGAATGTATTGTTTGATTCCTTTAATACAAAGATGTTTCTGGCCCATTCTTTAATTATCTGCTGAGATTTCAGAGTCTTGGATATTTTCATGTATAATAGACTCTTAGGCATATCTCAACATTTTATGTGATGTTTAGCAAAGAAGCAGAACACTCTCTTGGTTAAAGGATAACTCAAAGTATCAGTTACACAAACCACAGGGCTGAAACTGTGAGACCTTAATAAGAGGGAGGGGGACCCCACCAGTCAGTGAATGCTAAGCAACATAGTTTCTTTTCTCCACCTGTCATCCCTGTGTATTCTCTTATGGGTACATTTTGACTTGTGAGTGTTTTTAAATGTCAGACTGAAAAATTATTATCAGCCTTTAGAACTCCTCTAGCCTTCCCTTGCTTGTTCTGAATGATGATGGCTTTGTACACAGAAAACACACGTCACCTAGAATAGGTGCATGAATGAAACAGATTGCATTTCTCATTGTAATGTAAATAATTCCAACTAAAAAGGATGATTGTTTTTCAGTTTTTGTGTATTTTAGTTAGCACACCTTCTGACGGTTAAACATTTTATCAGCTTCAGAGTTTCCAGCTTAACACCTGTTTATCAGTATGTTTGGTGTTCCTTAATCCACTTTCCCAAACACACACTGTATCAGCTTTCTGCCTTTAATGTATTTAACAGAACAAACATGTTAAAAGTGAAAATTGAAGTGGTTGTACAGAGAATCAGAAGATTTAGTGCAGAGCTCATGAACTGACACCCTTGGGGCACAAACCAAGTGGTGGTTTTGTTTTCTTCGGCATTTATCATCAGCCCACGAGAGCCTGTCCCTTTTAAATGGGGAAATAGCACAGCAAAATTGCCCATTTTTCAGAGTTATGTTAACCTGTGACCCAGAAGCCTGTGAATTTTCAGGTCTTGGTTGAGAGCCTCAACAGCACTCCTAGAAGACTAAGAGATCAAGTAACCATTGTAAATTAAACAGGTTCTCAATTCACATACACAGAGTAACTGACATTATTATTATTATTGGCTTAACTAATTGTATTAAAGAAATAGCAACCCTATATAAGCAACTAAATGTAATGGAGTTCCATATGTGAAAGAATAAGTGAAAGTGAAGTCACTCAGTCGTGTTCGACTCTTTGTGACCCCATGGGCTGTAGCTCTCCAAGCTCCTCCGTCCATGGGATTCTCCAGGCAAGAATACTGGAGCGGGTTGCCATTTCCTTCTCCAGGGGATCTTCCCGACCCAGGGACTGAACCTAGATCTCCCAAATTGCAGGCAGATGTTTTAACCTCTGAGCCACAAAGGAAGCCCATGTGAAAGAATAAAGATAAGGTAAATATCTTAGAGCTTTGCTACAGAAGCAGTCGGTTCTGCCAAAGAAAACATGTAAAGCCTTGCAACGGATATTAACCTTGGAGTTTTAGGAAAAGATAGGACGTTTTGAGGTTGGAGGCTAGAATGTCTTAGAGGGGGAGTAACTTCAGTCCGAGATGCTCATCGTAGATAAAGAGACACAGGCAGAGAACTACATGGAGTAGTCTGGTGCCACTGGGATACAAGACAGGCAAGCGTGCAGAGAGAGAATTCTGGAAAGTAAGGGTAGGGGCAAGTTATGAAAACCCTTGGACTGATGTCTCTGAAGGCTTTTGGTTGGGATAGTATTGTGATCAAATATGCTTATTAATCAGGGAAGGTGATGGCACCCCACTCCAGTACTCTTGCCTGGAAAATCCCAGGGACGGAGATGCCTGGTAGGCTGCAGTCCATGGGGTTGCAAAGAGTCAGATGCCTCTGAACCACTTCACTTTCACTTTTCACTTTCATGCATTGGAGAAGGAAATGGCAACCTACTCCAGTGTTCTGGCCTGGAGAATCCCAGGGATGGCGGAGCCTGGTGGGCTACCGTCTATGGGGTCACACAGAGCCAGACATGACTGAAGTGACTTAGCAGCAGCAGCAGCACGCTTATTAATAACATAATGCCACCCTCATAACAGACAGATCAAGTTGGAGTCTAGGTTTTATAGAACTGGTTAGAGCAGTGTTTTTCAGTACTGCTTAATAAATATTACAGCAAGAAATACAACCTTCATCATGAAATCCTCCTCCTGTGCCTTCCCCAGCTACTGTCATTAATGCTATACACATGTAAACCTGAAGTAAATTTCCATAAGATGACGTGCATGGAACACTGTCATATTCTGTTATAATCCACTTTATTCTCCTTCATTCTTTAAAAATAAAAATAAAAATTGCAGATCAGTTCATGATTCATCAGTTGTTATAGCTAAGTAATAATCAATTCAAAAATTATTCCAGTGATAGTTCAAACGCACATGGTGGTGCCTAAGCTTTGAAAATACCGATAAAAATGAAGAAGAGAGAGCATACTCTGTAGAGATTTTCTGACATGGATTTTTAGGGCTTTGTGATGAACCAGACACAGAAGATAAAAGAATTGTGGAGATCAAGTCCTTTTAGTTGTCAGAATGTGACTTTCTGCTAAATGGAGATAGAGAAAGTCCCACTTAGAATAAATAAGATGCAGTTAATGTGAGATGGCTTTGGCCTGCCTTGTGGTATTAGCAAATGAAACATTCATTTTTATCCATGCATGGTATGATACTTTTCTGCATGCTTGGTGAGCATCAGAATACCTGACTCTTCTGAAGATTGTATCAACAGTCTTTCCAGGACCATGTGTCAAATAGATTATATATACTAAGTAAGAAATCGTCTTTTATTCTTGGATTGTACTTTCAAAAGAAATGAAAAGTACATTTGTAGTTTAGAATGATATTTGTAGTTTAGAATGACAAGTTTTTGTCTTCTTAAACAAGAAAGTTGTGTCAGTGTGATATTACTGTGACGAGTTTGCTGGTATCATCATTAAATGTTAGAAAATCCGGGTGTGTTTCCCGCCACCAGCATAATGGTCACGTGGTACTTAGTTATTAACATTATGAATTGCAAAGAGAAAATGTTATCGTTTTTCTGCCTAGGTTTTCCGGCGTGGGTGATTAAAGTATCAGCTATAATATTTCATGAATGCTATTTCTTTCCTTTTAATGTACAGCATAATTTTTAAGAACATAAATTCCATGCTAAATCAGTTTTTCCCTCTGTAGAAAAAATAGTAACTGCTGAGCAGCCACTGATAAATGGAGTAGTTCAGTTCCCTGACTAGGACAAGAGGACTGAAAAATGCATCCTAAGAATCTTGCTCGGTTTTCCTTGTCTTAAATATTTCCAATAATGAATTTTTACCAGAGAAAAGTAATTGCTCAACAGGAATTTTTTGCCAGAATTTTTTCTTTATACTCCTTTCAGAAAAGTTAAAATGATCCTTCACTTTTAATTGCAAAGGAAGTATTTAGAGTGTATGCTTAATATTCAGTTCATATGCATTTTCAAGGAACTTACATGTATAATTCAAATAATTATTAGTCTTGCAACTGTATATACTCACTTTGTGAAAAAGAAAACAGTCACATGCATGGAAATTCATTTGCTTTAAGCACAATATGTTCATTCTTTGGCATCCCTTTCCTTTTCCCCACGAGAAAAAAAACTAAGTTTTATTGAATAATATCTGTGCAGTTGTAGCAAATTTGCCAAATGGGTGATGCTATTTTGATTTTGACTGAAGTATGGGAATGATGTAATCTAAGATATTTCTCTGTTACGTGGATCGTTGTCTTCTAGAATGAGTTTGATTTTTTTTTTATTCTGTGATTTCCCTAGAAATAATATGACACTGTTTTCCCACCCTTGCCAGTAATATAAACAAATCTGGGTTTGTGAAAAGAAACCTCTTTTCTACTTAGTCACTTAGTCATTTTCATGATATGTGTCATTTGCATTTATTTCTGTCAACTTGAGGATTTTATTCATTGTTATTAGCAAGCATAGCGCACGATGTGTGCTTTTGTGTTCATCTACCATACTGAAAATTCAAATCTGCAACATGCTGCTTCATCTCCGACTCTTCCCCATTGTCGGCTACCTAATATTATACCACATATAAGTCATCTGTTAACCCTGCTGCTGCTGCTGCTAAGTCGCTTCAGTCGTGACCGGCTCTGTGCGACCCCATAGAAGGCAGCCCCCCAGGCCCCCCCATCCCTGGGATTCTCCAGGCAAGAACACTGGAGTGCGGCGCCATTGCCTTCTCCGCTGTTAACCCTAGGCTTCATATTTCAAAAAGTGATATCAGTTAGCTGTTTAATCCTTCTAGCGGTATTTTAAAAAATCCTTTCTTTCAAGAGACCTGAAGCGTAACTATTGTTTGGCTGTGTTAGATATTGAAAACCCCTTTGTTCAATAACTGCTCAGTGTTTGAGGCATGTTGTGACTAAGTGGCCTTGTAGAATATGCTTCAGACCAAATGGTAGGGGATTCTTTTCCTTACAGGAGGGTTGGGTGAAAGATGAACATATAGAGATTTTCACTGATTCTGAAAGAAATCAGTGTGTTAATAGTGTCAATTAAAACACCTGTCCTGAAGTAATTTTTAAACAGCTATGCTTTGATTCTCTATACACTCTGTCCTTAGACTTGTTTCTTAATCGGCTTTGACGTAGTTCCTCACCCCAAGTGGAGATAATACCACTCCTGACCTCAGAGTATTGCAAAAAGTATTGGCTTCAGTTTTACTGCTTTCTCCCCGGAAAAAGCCAGAGAGGCTGAGAGGTTGCAGTTTTGAGGGGGTAACCACAAAGCCTAGAACAAAGCCAGGTATTAGAGAGTCAATGTTCTCTTGACCCTTCAAGCTCAAAAACAGGATGGGAGCAGCTAGGAACCATGTGCTTCCTCTCGGGGCAGAAAAGAAAAGAGGTCATCTCCCATTACATTGCCAGTTGACACATGTGGTTCCAAGGTTATGATGGTTTGAGTTAAGGGATTTCAGTGTCAGTCCAGCAAAATACACAGTGAGATTGGCTAACAGAAAAAAAAAGGTGTGTTTGTAAAATTATGTGATTGGAACTTGTCTGAACATTAATGTGAGAAAGAATAAATAAAGATAAGGCTGTGATCCCCTGAGTTGTTATTAACAGCCTCCTGTGTCACAGTGCATGCTGTTTCTCCTCAGTGTCTCAAATGACTAGTCCTCTAGGTAGCACAACGGTGTATAACTCACACTGTGGGATATGCGAACATGTGGCTAATTGAGCATTTTCTTATTGCTATTACTAATAATAAATGTCAGTATCATACTTTGGCCACATTACATCATTGCCAACTAGCACAAAGAGTAAGATAGCCAGAAAAAAAGAAAAAAAATTCTGAGCAATGTGTTGTATTTGCACAATGAACTCTTAAGGCATATCTGTTGAACTTTTCAAAGAGGGACCTCCTAGTTGCTTAGACGACTGTTCAGCCATAACTTTAGGGAAATGCAGAGAATATTGACAAGTCTAAAAGATATGTCTTGCTGGAGAATTAGGTGGTCTTGAGCGATTATTGTGAAATAAACACAGCTTTCCTTAAAAATTAAATGAATTAATATTAAAATGCATTAAAGAATATTTTATATGGCCATGAGATAAATGAAAGTGCCTTCAATTCTACATAAAAGGACTGTTGAGAGGGCATCACATCTAGCTTGAGATCACAGAAGAAATTTCAGACATCTAGGGTGGAAATGGAGCTGGCTGCATTCCCAAAGGTTTTTACTCAGTCTTGGAAAATAAACACAAACAAATTGAAAATTGGTAAGCTTTGAATAAGCAGTGAGTTTGGCCACCATACCTAATTCTTAGATATGGTTTCATGTTTTTGATATGTCAAAATAGTTGGTCAGTATAAAAATTTGGGGCTTCCCTGGTAGCTCAGATGATAGAGAATCTGCCCGCAATGCATGAGATCAGGGTTCCATCCCTGGGTTGGGAAGATCCTCTGGAAAAGGGAATGGCAACCCACTCCAGTACTCTTGCCTGGGAAATCCCATGGATAGAGGAGCCTGGTGGGCTACAGTCTATGCGGTCAAAAAAGAGTTGGACACGACTGAGCAACTAACTCACACACACACACACACACACACACACATTTAATTTGGCTAAAGGAGCAGCACTTGAGTGCGTTAAATATTCTTGTATACTCAGTAGTTTTGATTCACAGAAATCCACCATTTAAAAGTCAGGCACTCTTTAATTTTACAAGATTAAGAATAATGGGAAATAATGCTTCATAAATGCTTGCTACCCATTCTGGCTAGTTTTGATTATTGTAATCCCTGAGAAGATTTATTAAAAAGGAAGATGAATGTGTGATTGCAAACCTATTTATAATCTTGCTCCGTGAGCACCATTGCTACTAGTAATGCTGTGAAGTTCACAAGTCTACTGAATTGCTGGAGTACAACACAGCTGGTTGGTTATTTTGGCTTCCTTAATGTTTGCCCTGATTATATGATTCAGCTAATTATATGACTACATATCTAATCCAACCGCAGCAAAGTTAATTTGCTGGCCACATGTGGACATGATGTTAATCTTTCCTTAGGCATAGGCACTCCAAACAAAAAGAGCAAGCAGGCTTGTGGGGCCAGCATAGTCTAAACGTTACAGTGTGTCCTCATGTCAGGCTATTTTCAGTACTCCATTTCCATTCTTTGCAAAGCCTGACTGGGCTGTTCTGGGTCCTCGAAACTTTACAGCGACGCTCAGGTGAACTGATGACTCTCTGATCGCCTGATGCCCTTTCAGTTTAGTCACAGCCACTTAGCGTTTTTTACCTCCTCAGATATGTTAGCTCCCTCTTGATGACCCCTGTTCTCCAGAAATCTCGTTATTCTGTTAGTTTCCTTTTGTTTCCAAGGTGGAAAGTCCCTGTCTTTCAGCACCCAACTTTACTGATGACTCCCTTATTAACTTTTCAATAACACCTGGCCACACAGTCCTGTTTCAGAAACTGAGCTGAGGCTGTTCTAAAGAGTGGGTGTTTGCAAACACAAGATATGGAGGGGCATTTAAACATGTGATAAGAAAAAGGAATAAAAAGCTTAAACTAAGTCATTTTTTTCCTGAAAAGATAATTCATTGGGATTTTATCTTAGCTGTCTTTAACAGGGTTGGCTCTGATTACTTGTACAATTATAGAGAAAATGACATTTATAGATAGTGTTTTTCCTCTGGTAGAATCCTCTGAAAAGGATGGCTGAGGTATCATTACAGCAGAAAGATCTGTCTGAAGCTATCTCCCCAGACATGAACATGTTAACTGTCGTGTTAATAAGCGCTGTCTACTTTTTACCTAAACAAGGGGAAGTGTCTGTACCCGTGTTGTTCAGAATGTATTTCCACAGTTTCCAAATCCATCTTATAATCAGCTTGGTTAGAATTTTAGACTACTTTTGAAGCTGATGCGGAGTGCGTTTTAAGACTTTAAAAATAATCATATCCTTAGTCTTCTGTGAGTTACACTGTAAGATGTAGCTGTTCTTTCCCAGAGCAGTCCCATGGCTAGTATTCTTACTGTGAGAGGAATGAGGAATAACTAAATCTCCAACAGTGCATGGATCACGGATGGGGACAGATAAATACTCTATCACATAATCTGCTGCTGCTAAGTCGCTTCAGTCGTGTCCGACTCTTAGCGACCCCATGGACTGCAGCCTACCAGGCTCCTCCGCCCATGGGATTTTCTAGGCAAGAGTACTGGAGTGTGGTGCCACTGCCTTCTCCGATCACATAATCTAGTAGGTATAATTAAAGTTACATGACTTGAGATTATTTCTAAATAATATGATGTGTTAACTTTGTTTTCTCTCAGTAGCTCAGGCTAGATAACAGAGACTCTACTTAATTGTTTGAGATGAAAGATATTGGTTGTGTTAGATAAGTGTTGTCAGAGATCTAGGAAGTAATCAGATATATTAATTAAGAGAGATAAGGAATGATATATAAGCCAATAATTTTAATAGAAGAACACACACTTTACTTTCTAATTAAATTTAACTGGTTTGAGAATTCAATTAATGTGGAGAAATGCAGCAAGTAGAGAAATGTGAGAAACTTTCATAATGCAGTCAAACCTGCAAAAATACAGCAAGAGGAAGTTAGTTTATCTTCCCTTCACTTGAAAGGCTGATGTAAACAACCAAAAAGAAAAAAAAAAAATCTGTGCATGTGAGAGTGTGTTTTCATGAATGTATAGATTCAAATTATTTTTTTTTCCAAATAGCAAATTCTTGTTTGTTAAAAATCTAATTTTTCACTGATCAACTAATTAAAATGTGCCCTTTTTTAAAGCAAGTTAAACTACTGTAAAATTTAAAAGCTGTTTTTTAAGTTTCATCAAATCCAGAACTCTTTATTGAAGTATCACAAGTGGAAGACAAATTTCCAGGTGCTTTCCAAAGCTTTCTTAAAATGCAAAGATCAGGTTACAAGAGTAGAATCAGAATCAGGTACTTTGTGAGGCCCAGGAGCTCGGGTATTGAGAACAGGGGTCCTCCTCCACACAGAGCTGATGTCTGATTAGTAGGGAAGGCAGGGATTTTGAGGATGTCCTCAAAAGGGACAGAAAGATATCTGATCCCTTGGTAGAGGATTTTTCTCTGGTAACATCTCAAAAAGGCATATTAAATGCAGTAACTCTTTTCTTACTTTTCCTCCCCATTTAGGCCTAGGGAAAGCAATTACAAATAGGTTTGTGGAAAATGTTGCAAGGAGTTATATTTTTCCCTTAACCTCAGGGTACCGAAAAGCCATCTCCACTTACATATGTTTAGAAACTTGTTGAAATGACTTAAGCTTGACAAGTGATGCAGGTTAGACTTATCAGGTCAAGTGTATTTTACTAGCTTCTAGAATGGCATGTGGCTTAGACTGCCTATTTCATGTAGAGCTCTTATGAATTTACCACCATAAATTCCCTTCTTAGGAATTCATATCATGTGGTTTTATGAAGATAATAGCAATGAGTACTATTCAACAACCGGTTGTGTTAGTATAAATGACAATTTGAGCTCCATTATCATCCTTATTGAAGACAGTACTGTATTCCTGAAAGTGTGTTGACTTGCTGAAGATGCAATTTTACCAGGCAGATTATGTTTTTTTCCCCTACCTAGTTAAAAAAACTAAATAACCAAAACATGCCCATTCCGCTTTTTCTTTTCATGAATGCTGTTTCATAAGTGAATGCTTCATAGTTATTTTTCATTTATCCATCAATTTTTTCCCTCTTCAGGTGTAATCTAGCCCCTGTGGTGGAGTTTGCTGCAGATGTGGGAACTAAATCCGATTTTATTACCATGAATCCATCAGTTGTACAAAGAGCGTTTGGAGGCTTTCGGAATGAGAGTGACAGAGAAAAATTTGTGCATAGACTTTCCATGCTGAATGACAGTGTCCTTTGGATCCCTGCTTTCATGGTCAAAGGAGGAGAGAAGCACGTGGAATGGGTTAATGCGTTAATCCTTAAGAATAAACTGAAAGTGCGGACTGCTTATCCATCACTGAGACTTATTCATGCTGTCAGAGGGTAAGTGTCTGCAAAGGACCAGTCTGTCCTTGGCACAATGGTGCATATACCTACACAGTTTCCCTAGACCAGAAGGAACTTCAGTAATTTATATATACATATGTATATATGTACTGTCTCTTATACACATCTAGATGTGTATAAGAGACAGATATTGACAAGTCTAAANAGGTGTAATCTAGCCCCTGTGGTGGAGTTTGCTGCAGATGTGGGAACTAAATCCGATTTTATTACCATGAATCCATCAGTTGTACAAAGAGCGTTTGGAGGCTTTCGGAATGAGAGTGACAGAGAAAAATTTGTGCATAGACTTTCCATGCTGAATGACAGTGTCCTTTGGATCCCTGCTTTCATGGTCAAAGGAGGAGAGAAGCACGTGGAATGGGTTAATGCGTTAATCCTTAAGAATAAACTGAAAGTGCGAACTGCTTATCCATCACTGAGACTTATTCATGCTGTCAGAGGGTAAGTGTCTGCAAAGGACCAGTCTGTCCTTGGCACAATGGTGCATATACCTACACAGTTTCCCTAGACCAGAAGGAACTTCAGTAATTTATATATACATATGTATATATGTATATAGAAATAGTTTCCAATGTTTTATAATGGCTACTCTGCTTACCAACTTGAATTTTATTTACCTACTATTTTATTTTAACACTTCTCTTCTTTGAAAAGGCAAACATATGATCCTGGCGCTTACTTCTATCTGCTTATGAACAAACTACTGATTTTTATATGTAGCTGCATTAAAGAATAATAAGAATTCATAGTATAATTTGATGAATTTGGGGTAAAAACTATGAACAGAAGTGCTAAATAGCTAGTGGGCAATGTTGTGGAAGCTTAAATGTTAAATGTCTGTAAGAAGTAATTAAATCCCATCTGTAGTTAAGAGGCCAACAAGTGATAAAGCTGGCTGAGATAATATGCCTTAATGCTTCCCCACTAAAGTCACAGATGCCACTTTTATGGATTATGTCAATATTTTCCTTTTATTAACACAAGCTCAACAGAAAGACCTCAGGAGTAGACTTGTTTCAAAGTGGCAAGTAACCAAAAGTCTAAATTCAGTCGCGCATACATATGTGTGTAACATGCATAACACAAAGATAAGCCATACTGTATATTTATTAAATATCTACTGAATGTCAGATACTGTAGATTCAAAATTGAAGAGCTGATCACTGCTTTAGAGGAATGCATAGGCTTTCTGGTAGAAATAGAGGCCTGTAAAGTGAGCTAAGGCATAAACAGTGATAAGGGGGAATATTGTCTGAAGTGTAGAATTTGTTCCTCGTGCTAACAAAGAAGTCCCAAAACTCTAACATCTGAACTGGACTTTTAATGCAAGAAGTGATTTTTAAGAACTTTAAAGTGATTGTCAGGGGAAAAAAGAAGAGAGCAGAGGGAAATGTTATTGCATCATTAGAGCAAACTGAGGCAGGAAAATAACTTAATGAGTTGTAAATTTGTGTAATAATAGAGTCCATTTTGGTGCAATAGGATACAAAATAACTTTTGTGATGTGGTTCGGAAGATAATCAGTTTTATCCTTCATGAAGCATCATGTATTTAGGAGATTAAATCTTGTAACTGCATGTTGTATTGACAAGAAGTGCTAGAAATACAAAGACCATAGAGGCTTTTGGTTAATTTACTCATAAAATGATAAAAATGTAGAGCAAAGTCAGTGGACATGAAAATGATGGGCAAGTTCAGGGTACCAATTAAATACAATGGACGGAAGTCCCAAAAGAAAAATCTTTCCAAATTCAGAGTTTAAAATAGCTTACTTTGTACACTGTCATTTGGACTGGGCTAAGGGGTTTTCTGTTTTGTTTTGTTATTGAGATAATTTCCTTCAGGAATTTGTCATTTCTTTGTTTAATTCTTGAGACAGTTGTTGTTGTTTTTTTTTTAATTGTTATTCTGCACACAAGTAAGTTGCATTTTTGCAGTTAGATCCTGGTTATTCAACTTTCATTCTCTTGATATTTGGCATGAAGTTTTAACAAAGATAAAATATATGCATTCAGAAGATAAGTAATTTTTTTTTAAGTTACTGATTCCTGTTATTACAAATTGAGTCTGAAAAAAAAAAAAGACTTCTTAATAGAGAGAAACTTCATAAAGTGTTGTGCTAGGAACATATCTTTTTAATTTCTTTATTAATCTAATCAAGTGTATTGCAAATATTTTTTCCAGTCTGTGCCTTGCTTTTCACTCTCTAAATGGTGCCCTTTGATGTACGGGAATTTAATTTTAACAAAATCTAATTTGGGCTTCCCTGGTGGCTCAGAGGTTAAAGCGTCTGCCTCCAATGCAGGAGACCCGGGTTCGATCCCTGGGTTGGGAAGATCCCCTGGAGAAGGAAATGGTAACTCACTCCAGTATTCTTGCCTGGAGAATCCCATGGATGGAGGAGCCTGGTAGTCCACGGGGTCGCAAAGAGTCAGACACAACTGAGCAACTTCACTTAATTTGGTCTCTTTTTTTTCCTTCATTTAAAAATTGTGATAAAGCACATATACCGGAAAATCTGCCGTCTCAGCCGTTCTCAGTGTACAGTTTAGTGGTATGAAGTGCATTCGTTTTGTTGTGCGACTGTCACTACTATCCACGTGCAGAACTCTCTCCTCTTGCAGACTGAAACTCTTTATCTGCTAAACAGTTGCTCCCCATTCCCTTCTCCCCCCCGCTCACCGGCAGTCACCATGCTGCTATCTGTTTTTATGATTTGGACGACTCTGCCGCTGCTAGGTCGCTTCAGTCGTGTCTGACTCTTAGCGACCCCGTGGACTGCAGCCCACCAGGCTCCTGCGTCCATGGGATTTTCCAGGCAAGAGCACTGGAGTGGGGTGCCATTGCCTTCTCCAGGACAACTCAACTGCTTGATATAAGTGGAGTAATACAGTATTTGTCTTTTTACGACTGGCTTATTTCACTTAGTGTAATGTCCTTCATTGTTTCCTGTAATTTTTTAAGTTAAAATTTGTTTTGTTTGACATTGGTATAGTCACTGCTGTTCTTACATTACTCTTTTGTTTTTTAGTATTTTGTGCATCTATCTGTACAGTGAACCATTTGANTTAAGTTAAAATTTGTTTTGTTTGACATTGGTATAGTCACTGCTGTTCTTACATTACTCTTTTGTTTTTTAGTATTTTGTGCATCTATCTGTACAGTGAACCATTTGAATTTCTTTCTCATTTCCTTTGTGTGTATTCTAGAGCTATTTTCTTTGTGGTTACCATGGGGATTTCATTTGAAATCTTAAAGTTATAACACTTTTATTTGAATTTATACCAGCTGAACTTCAGTAACACACAAAAAGTTTTCTCCCCACTACTTTCCATTGTTGGTGTCACAAAATTATATTTTTATACATAGTGTGTCCCCAAACATAAACTGATATTTTTAATGCATTAGTATCCTAAATTATGTAGAAAATAAGATTTAGATATAAACCAAAGTTACAGTAATCCTAGATTTCACACTAATCATTTTTAATGTATTAATCTCTTAAGTCATGTAGAAACAGATGACAGTAGTTACAAACCATTGTTAAAATAATACTAACTTTTATAATTGCCCATGAATTTACCTTTAGTGAAATCTTTATTTCTCCACACATCTTCTTTTTT
>SJYW01029364.1:0-46614 GCA_006410735.1 Raphicerus campestris
AAGGCAGGGCTGCAGCACCCAGTGCATGCCCAGTTGCTAAGGGACATCCGACTCTTTGTGACCCCATGAACTGTAGCCCACCAGACTCCTCTGTTCATGGAATTCTCCAGGCAAGAATACTGTAGTGGTTTCCATTTTCATCTCTAGGGGATCTTCCCAACCCAGAGATCCAACTCACATCTCCTGCACTGACAGGCAAATTCTTTAGCACCAAGCTACCTGGCAAGCCTGAAGCACCCAGTAGGAGAGCTTATATGCGGTAGATATACCAGTGATTCATAATATTTCCTAAATGAATATTGGGCCACTGAATTATTAAAGATGACACACACATTAGCAAATATTAGATCATTCTGCAAGACTCTTAAGAGGTGGAGAAACAACCAGAAATTCCTAGACATTCTAGAGAAGCTATATCCCGTGAGTATCTGATGGACATTCGTGGACTTTCAGCTTCCTTCATCTAGAGGGAAACTGCACCCCTGGAAAGATGCCATCTTGAAACACCAAAGGGCCAAGAGGTTATGTAAATGAGGATGATTATTCCCCCAGCTAATCATACAGGCAGGCAAACAGGGACTATGTTCCAAGTGGGTGGAAACAAGTGCTTCTGTGAANTTGTGCTGTATTTCTTATTTTTTTATACTGACTTAAACTGACTATGGGCTTCCCTGGTAGCTCAGCTGGTAAAGAATCTATGTGCAATGCAGGAAACCCAGGTCTGATTCCTGGGTCAGGAAGATCCCCTGGAGAAGGGATAGGCTACCCACTCTAGTATTCTTGTCTGGAGAATCCCCATGGACAGAGGAGCCTGGTGGGTTACAGCCCACAGGTCTACAAAGAGTCAGACACAACTGAGCGACTAAGCACAGCACAGCACAGGTTGACTATAGAGCAGAAAAAATCACCCACCTAACTGTTCACTCATTGTGCAAACTGACCCTGTGTCTGTGCTCATGGCAGACTTTTGCCTTTAATGCCACGTTTAGGACTTTTTCTCTCTTTTAGAAAGTAATTTATTTTAAAATAATTTATTTTGCAATAATTTCAAAGTTATAGAAAAGTTTTCAGAAAACTACAAAGAGCTCCTTTACCTTCACACAGACACCTACACTGTTAATATTTTATTGCATTTGCTTATTTCCTGTTCTTTCTGTCATATATAATAGATATGTAATAGATATATATATGTTCATAATTTATGTTTACCTATTATCATTAGTCTTTTTCTGAATCTTTTGAGAGCAGTCACAGACGTCATAACTCATCACCCTAAAACATTTCAGTATGTATTTCCCCAAACAAGAACACTTTGCTGATAACTAGCACAGCTTCCAAGTAATCAACCCTGACACATCACCACTATGTGATTCAGATCTCATTCAAAATTTGCTAACTGTCTCAGTAATGTCTCTTTATCTTTTGATCCAGGATCTTATTCAGGAGTAAATGTTTCATTTCACTGTCAAGCTTCCTTAGCCTCTATCAAGTAAGGACATTTCTTCTGCTCTTCCTTCTGTTTCAAATCCCTGACATTTTTAAAGAGGACAGACCTTAAATTTTGTAGGATGACTCTCAAGCTAGGGTCATCTGATGTTTCCTTACGATCTACCTCAGGTCTGCATTTTCAGCAGGAACAACATTGATATGCTATGCAGTACCTTCAAAGTGAGTCAGACCAGGAGCTATGTGATAGGATATGCACTCATCTCAACACTGACCGGTGACCATGTTAACTCTAATCACTCGGCCAAGCTGGTGCCTGACTGGCTTCACTACCTTGTATTTAGCAACTTGCAACTGATCAGAATTTTCTAGGGAGATAATTCCAAAATTGAGACTTCCCTGGTGGCTTAGATACTAAAGAAACTGCCTGCAATGTGGGAGACCCAGGTTCAATCCCTGGGTTGGGAAGATCCCCTGGAGAAGGAAATGGCAACCCATTCCACTATTCTAGCTTGGAGAATTCCATGAACAGAGGAGCCTGGCAGGGTACAGTCAGTCCATGGGGGCTGCAAAGAGTCAGACATGACTGAGCCACTAACACTTTCATTTTCATTCCAAAATTACACCAATATTTGATATTCATCAGACCTCAATCCACCAGCNTCATACAGGCAGGCAAACAGGGACTATGTTCCAAGTGGGTGGAAACAAGTGCTTCTGTGAATTCATTTTTTTTCCCTCTTGCGTTTCATGAACTCGTTCCTAAAGGGGATAGTTTAAGTTGATTTTTGAAAATGGTGCATTTCTCACTGATAATGATGAAAGTGTCCTCTTTCACTTTTCCTAGGTAAGAGGAAAAAAAAATGGCAATGAACTATCGTATCTGGAAACCGTATTTATGACTTGTAGAGGCAGACAATTTCCAGATAATTTGACCAAAAAGTAAAGGAGGGAGAAAGGGAAGGAGGAAAGAAGGAAGGGAGGAAAAGAGAGAGTAAAGCAATAAAGAGGGAAGATAAGAAGGAAAGAAATTTTCTCTGAGTTGTCCAAAGCTATTAAAGTTGGGGAGGTGGGGGCAGGGAAACTCATTCTCCATTTACAGAACTTAACCCATGGCTTTTCCAAATGCCTAACTCATACATGAGAAGACTTTCCAGGAGGGGGCTCTGTGGCCAAATATTCAGGGGTTAGAAGAACAGTAGTCAGGTAGGACCTAAGGAGCATGGTACCCCAGAAGCTAAATAGCAGTGCTTGGAGAAAGAGGGAGTGATCACCTGTATCAAATACTTCTTTGATGTTAAGTTAGATGCTGACCATTGGGTTTGGACAATGAGAAAATCATTGGTGACAGTGACAGCCGTGGTTTCAGTTGAGTGGTAAGGCTAAAAAGACTGAATGGAGTGGTTCACACACATTAAGTATATTACCCTCAAAATCCAGGATGCAAATAAAAATATTAGGAAAAACTGTGTCAATCACCTTACCAGTGTGAACTTGGAAGCTCAACACTCAGATCTTCTCACTCTGAGCACAGCCAGCTGTTGGCCCTTGTAGGTAATTGCCAGACACATTCTGACAAGTCAGGTCGTCCCCAGGACCACAGACACCTGGGTAAGAAGGGCTGCTGAATTTGGAGAAGATTCACTGCCACGGGGGAGTTTGCTCCAGGAACAGACATCTGACAAGACCCTGTCATGGTCACCCAGCTGATAATAATAAGATTGGGTCCAGCCTTACCACAGTCACTGCTTGTGGGGCTGTCTGGATGCTTCAGAGAGGAGTCTCTTTATCCTGCTCTATCCCACCAAAGACTTGAGCAAATGTTCTCAGTAGCTCTGCGTCACTGGTCTGGATTCAGTCTCCTCGTGCTGTGGGTGCAGGTGCCGATGTGTAGGATGCAGGATGCATGCCTTTGCCTAGACTGAACTCTGAATGTTTTGAAACCTTGGGGATAATTAGAGAAAAGGAGTGAGGGAAGCTGTGGGAGTGATCCATAAACCATAAATAATTTTCTGCTTCTCAGGAGCTGGAACCTTGGATTCCCTTTGGTGTAGAAACTGTTCCTTCATAAGAAGCCCTTGAGAAGGCTCTTCAGTTGAGGAATATAAAACAAATGACTTCTCATCATTTCGAGAAAACCATGATGGAATCTGAATGCAGGTGGCTCCAAAGGTCAGCATTCTTTTGTAATACTTGTTGTGTGCCTAGCTACTCCTGAAGGAGATGTTTCTTTTCCTTCTGGCAGAGACTGGCTGCATACAGAGATGAACACACAATTCTTCTCTCCTGGAGTGGAGAGGACTCTAGTTCCCAGCCCCTCTTGCCAAGTAACTGGGTTTTGGCCTAAGGGACTTGGGCAGACTGATGGGCACCTCCTGCTAGGTCCGGTCAGGATCATCTCTGCTCTTTCTTCTCCTTGGTAAGAGTAAAGATGCATCTTGAAGTCAGCAGGGCCACAAGATAGAAGAAGCCGTGGTCCCTGAGTCACTGCTTGGCTTCGAACTGCCTGGAGCAGCCCAACCCATGTGACACTGTGACATAAGCAAAACATAAACTTTTATTTTATCAAGTCATAGAGATACTGGGCTTCTTGTTATAACTAGTGCTAAGTCCCCTGATTGATACATTTCTCTGCGGACTTAAAGTGCGTTAAATCAGCTATAAACTGTTCTTTTTGCTTTTTAAAAAACAGGCTTCTTGAAGTATAAATAACTTATAATAACTGCACATATTTAAAGAATATTGTTTGATAAGTGTTGACATATCTGTATACCCATGAACCCATAGCTAAATCAAAATAACAAACATTTCCCTGGTGGCTCAGATGGTAAAAACAAAAAAAAAGTCTACAATGCAGGAGACCCGGGTTTGATCCCTGGGCTGGGAAGATCGCCTGGAATAGGAAATAGCAACCCACTCCAGTATTCTTGCCTGGAGAATTCCATGGATAGAGGAGCCTGGCAGGCTACAGTTCCTGGGATCGCAAAGAGTCGGACACAACTGAGCAATTAACACATATCACTCCCAAAAGTCTCCTCATCCCTCTTTGAAATCCTTCCCTTCCCACCTCTTCTTCCCCTCCACTCCCATGCACACACTGATCTACTTTGCCATTGTTGGTTTGCAATTTTTAGAACTTAAAATAATGGACTCATACAGTCTTGTAGCCTTTTTATCTGGTGTCTGCCATTCGTGGTGGCATTGAGAATCATTCATTTTGATGAACTTTCCAATAGTTTATTCCTTTCATTTCTGAGTAGTATTCTGTAGTGTGAGTATACCACATTTGTTCATGCCTTTGCCTGCTGGTGGACACTTGAGTTGTACTTTGGATTATCCTAGTGAAAGTGAAAGTCGCTCAGTCATGTCCAACTCTTTGCAACCCCATAATCTAAGAACGGAGAAGGCAATGGCACCCCACTCCAGTACTCTTACCTGGAAAATCCCATGGACGGAGGGCCTGGTGGGCTGTAGTCCATGGGGTCACTAAGGGTCAGACACAACTGAGGGACTTCATTTTCACTTTTCACTTTCATGCATTGGAGAAGGAAATGGCAACCCACTCCAGTGTTCTTGCCTGGAGAATCCCAGGGACAGGGGAGCCTGGTGGGCTGCTGTCTGTGGGGTCGCACAGAGTGAGACATGACTGAAGTGACTTAGCAGCAATCTTAGAACACTAAGATTTTCTCCTGTATTTTCTTTAAGAAGTTTTCTGGTGTTAGGGCTTATGTTTCGGTCTATGATCCAAGGTGTGAGGTATGAATTGAGGTTCATATTTTTGCATATGGCTGTCCAACTGTTCCAGCACCATTTGTTGAAGAGATTATTCTTTCCCTATGGAATTGCCTTGGCATGTGTGTCAAAAATCAATTGACTACACATGTGTGGGTCTGTTTCTTGATACTGTTCTGTTCCTTTGATGTGTATCTTTATATATATATGTATACATATACATATATATGTATATATATATCAGATTTACATTGATATATAACTTTATACCAACTTTACACTGTCTTGATTAACTTTTTAAAAAGTCTTAAAAATCAATAGTTTTAAGATTTGAAATTCATGCTCCTTCTTCAAAATTGTTTTGGCTGTTTTAAGTCTTGCAATTCCACACAAATTTTAGATTCAGCTCACAAATTTCTGCCAAAAAAAAAAAAATTGCTGGGCTTTAGATTGGGATGGGATTGAATCTATAAGTCAATTTAGAGAGAATTGACATTTTAACAATAGTGAGGTCCTCCAATCCATGAACATGGTGTATCTCCCCATTTTAGGTTCTTTAATTTCTCTCAGCAGTGTTTTATAGTTTTCAGTGTACAGGTCTTGCACAACTCTTGTCTAATTTATTCTAAATATTTCACATTTTTTAATGCAATAGTGTCTTAGCTTAAAACTGTTCTTAACAACAACAACAAAAATACTGTAAACTGGGTAGCTTGTCAGCAACAGAAATTTCTCTCAGTTCTAGAGGCTGAAAGCCCAAGGTCATGGTGCTAACCTGGTTGGGTCCAGCAAAGAGTCCTCTTCCTGACTGCAGACAGTGGACTTCTTTCTGTATCCTCATACTGTAAAGAAAGAGAGCATTTTGGTCTCTTCATTGTCTTATAAAGGTACCAATTTCATTCATTAGGCTCCACTCTCACAGTCTAATTACCTCCCAAAAGCCTCCCACCTCCCAATATTATCACATTGGAGATCAGATTTCAGTATGTGAATTTGGGAGGGCGGGCATGAACACAAACAGTACACAACAAACAGTAAATGGTATGTTTTCATTTATTTTCTGATTTCTCGTTGACAGTAATATAGATATAAAATTTATTTCAACATATTGATCTCATACCTTGAAACCTCACTATATTCACTTCTACGTTCTAACAATCTTTTCATAAGTTTGTTTAAGGTTTTCTACATAGACCATGATGTCATCTGTTAATAAAAATACTTTTATTTCTTCCTTTCATATCAGTATGTCTTTTATGTCTATTCTTGCCTTTTGCTATGGCTAAGATCTCTAAGAAATATGTTAAATAGAAGAGGTGAGAATGTACATCCTTGCTTGTTCCTTATCTTAGAAGGAGAGGATTCACCAGGTGTGATGTTATCTGTAAGTTTTTCATAGAGGCCATTAATCAGGTTGAAAAAGTTCCCAGCTATTCCTGGTTTGCAGAGAGTTTGGTTTTTTTTTATCATGATTGGATATTGAATTTTGGCAGATGCTTTTTCTTATGTTCATATGGTTTTACTTTTTAAATCATTCAATATGGTGAAGCAATAGCTTTAAATAATAGTGTTAAATAAACCTTGCATTCCTAAGATAAAGTCTACTTTATTATGGTGTATCATCCACTGTTAACCCATACAGTATATTTTTCATCTCAAACATTATTTCATCTTTAAAAGTTTGATTGGGTCCTTTTGTCTTCCTTTTCCCTCTTCATCATGTTCATGCTTTCTTTTACCTTATCAAAACATATGGGAGTATATTTATAATAGCTGTTTTAATGTCTTTATCCTTCCATTTTATTGTTTCTGTCATTTGTGTCATTTCTGGGCCCATTCATTAATTTCATTTTCACTTTCCAAAGAGCCACATCTTCCTGAGTCTTTGCCATATTTGGTTACATGCCTAAGGAAGTATTCTTACCAGGATAATCCAGTGGACAGAGTGATTATCTTTGTGCTGGTGGGCTACAGTCTGTGGGGTCGCAGGGTCGACGGAGGCGGCCGAGCACACACACGCGCGCGCGTGCACACACTGCGAATTTTACATTTTCAGTTCTGCTGCTTTCATTGTGTGCTTGTTTGTTGTTGATATGCTGCTTTAAATGTTTTCTACTTTGTTCTGGAACTCAGCTAAGTAACTTGAAAACAGTTCGATCTTTAGAAGGCCTACTTTTAAGCTTTCTTTTCAGGGAGGTTCAGAGGTTAAGTTAGTTTGGCCCACTCAGCCGCGGACTCTACTTCATGCTCCCTGTGTTAGGAGATACGTCCATTCTTCTAGGAAGTGGTGTAAACTCTGGAGATGTTTCCTCTTGCTTCTTTTTTTCTTGTTCTGACTTTAGTCATTTTCTCACATGCGTGAGCTGATCTGGGCTCAGCTGAAGACTGAAGGGGAGCTTTCTGTAGATTCACAGCTCTCTCTTTATGTAGCTGTCTCCTCTCCAGCACCCTGTTCTGTGTGTTCTAGCCTCTGGCTTCCCTGCACTCAGTCTTGTCTCTTCACCTCAGTGAGGCCACCAGGTCTCCGTAGGGTTCTCCCTTTAAGCTCTGCAGCCTGGCAGCTCTCTCCAGGATGGGTGGTGGGGCCACTTGTAGGGCTCGTTTGCCTCCCTCACTCAAGGACTCCCAAGTGCCTTCCTGCCTCTNTAGCTAAATCAAAATAACAAACATTTCCCTGGTGGCTCAGATGGTAAAAAAAAAAAAAAAAAAAAGTCTACAATGCAGGAGACCCGGGTTCGATCCCTGGGCTGGGAAGATCGCCTGGAATAGGAAATAGCAACCCACTCCAGTATTCTTGCCTGGAGAATTCCATGGATAGAGGAGCCTGGCAGGCTACAGTTCCTGGGATCGCAAAGAGTCGGACACAACTGAGCAACTAACACATATCACTCCCAAAAGTCTCCTCATCCCTCTTTGAAATCCTTCCCTTCCCACCTCTTCTTCCCCTCCACTCCCATGCACACACTGATCTACTTTGCCATTGTTGGTTTGCAATTTTTAGAATTTAAAATAATGGACTCATACAGTCTTGTAGCCTTTTTATCTGGTGTCTGCCATTCGTGGTGGCATTGAGAATCATTCATTTTGATGAACTTTCCAATAGTTTATTCCTTTCATTTCTGAGTAGTATTCTGTAGTGTGAGTATACCACATTTGTTCATGCCTTTGCCTGCTGGTGGACACTTGAGTTGTACTTTGGATTATCCTAGTGAAAGTGAAAGTCGCTCAGTCATGTCCAACTCTTTGCAACCCCATAACCTAAGAACGGAGAAGGCAATGGCACCCCACTCCAGTACTCTTACCTGGAAAATCCCATGGATGGAGGGCCTGGTGGGCTGTAGTCCATGGGGTCACTAAGGGTCAGACACAACTGAGGGACTTCATTTTCACTTTTCACTTTCATGCATTGGAGAAGGAAATGGCAACCCACTCCAGTGTTCTTGCCTGGAGAATCCCAGGGACAGGGGAGCCTGGTGGGCTGCTGTCTGTGGGGTCGCACAGAGTGAGACATGACTGAAGTGACTTAGCAGCAATCTTAGAACACTAAGATTTTCTCCTGTATTTTCTTTAAGAAGTTTTCTGGTGTTAGGGCTTATGTTTCGGTCTATGATCCAAGGTGTGAGGTATGAATTGAGGTTCATATTTTTGCATATGGCTGTCCAACTGTTCCAGCACCATTTGTTGAAGAGATTATTCTTTCCCTATGGAATTGCCTTGGCATGTGTGTCAAAAATCAATTGACTACACATGTGTGGGTCTGTTTCTTGATACTGTTCTGTTCCTTTGATGTGTATCTTTATATATATATGTATACATATACATATATATGTATATATATATCAGATTTACATTGATATATAACTTTATACCAACTTTACACTGTCTTGATTAACTTTTTAAAAAGTCTTAAAAATCAATAGTTTTAAGATTTGAAATTCATGCTCCTTCTTCAAAATTGTTTTGGCTGTTTTAAGTCTTGCAATTCCACACAAATTTTAGATTCAGCTCACAAATTTCTGCCAAAAAAAAAAAAATTGCTGGGCTTTAGATTGGGATGGGATTGAATCTATAAGTCAATTTAGAGAGAATTGACATTTTAACAATAGTGAGGTCCTCCAATCCATGAACATGGTGTATCTCCCCATTTTAGGTTCTTTAATTTCTCTCAGCAGTGTTTTATAGTTTTCAGTGTACAGGTCTTGCACAACTCTTGTCTAATTTATTCTAAATATTTCACATTTTTTAATGCAATAGTGTCTTAGCTTAAAACTGTTCTTAACAACAACAACAAAAATACTGTAAACTGGGTAGCTTGTCAGCAACAGAAATTTCTCTCAGTTCTAGAGGCTGAAAGCCCAAGGTCATGGTGCTAACCTGGTTGGGTCCAGCAAAGAGTCCTCTTCCTGACTGCAGACAGTGGACTTCTTTCTGTATCCTCATACTGTAAAGAAAGAGAGCATTTTGGTCTCTTCATTGTCTTATAAAGGTACCAATTTCATTCATTAGGCTCCACTCTCACAGTCTAATTACCTCCCAAAAGCCTCCCACCTCCCAATATTATCACATTGGAGATCAGATTTCAGTATGTGAATTTGGGAGGGCGGGCATGAACACAAACAGTACACAACAAACAGTAAATGGTATGTTTTCATTTATTTTCTGATTTCTCGTTGACAGTAATATAGATATAAAATTTATTTCAACATATTGATCTCATACCTTGAAACCTCACTATATTCACTTCTACGTTCTAACAATCTTTTCATAAGTTTGTTTAAGGTTTTCTACATAGACCATGATGTCATCTGTTAATAAAAATACTTTTATTTCTTCCTTTCATATCAGTATGTCTTTTATGTCTATTCTTGCCTTTTGCTATGGCTAAGATCTCTAAGAAATATGTTAAATAGAAGAGGTGAGAATGTACATCCTTGCTTGTTCCTTATCTTAGAAGGAGAGGATTCACCAGGTGTGATGTTATCTGTAAGTTTTTCATAGAGGCCATTAATCAGGTTGAAAAAGTTCCCAGCTATTCCTGGTTTGCAGAGAGTTTGGTTTTTTTTTATCATGATTGGATATTGAATTTTGGCAGATGCTTTTTCTTATGTTCATATGGTTTTACTTTTTAAATCATTCAATATGGTGAAGCAATAGCTTTAAATAATAGTGTTAAATAAACCTTGCATTCCTAAGATAAAGTCTACTTTATTATGGTGTATCATCCACTGTTAACCCATACAGTATATTTTTCATCTCAAACATTATTTCATCTTTAAAAGTTTGATTGGGTCCTTTTGTCTTCCTTTTCCCTCTTCATCATGTTCATGCTTTCTTTTACCTTATCAAAACATATGGGAGTATATTTATAATAGCTGTTTTAATGTCTTTATCCTTCCATTTTATTGTTTCTGTCATTTGTGTCATTTCTGGGCCCATTCATTAATTTCATTTTCACTTTCCAAAGAGCCACATCTTCCTGAGTCTTTGCCATATTTGGTTACATGCCTAAGGAAGTATTCTTACCAGGATAATCCAGTGGACAGAGTGATTATCTTTGTGCTGGTGGGCTACAGTCTGTGGGGTCGCAGGGTCGACGGAGGCGGCCGAGCACACACACGCGCGCGCGTGCACACACTGCGAATTTTACATTTTCAGTTCTGCTGCTTTCATTGTGTGCTTGTTTGTTGTTGATATGCTGCTTTAAATGTTTTCTACTTTGTTCTGGAACTCAGCTAAGTAACTTGAAAACAGTTCGATCTTTAGAAGGCCTACTTTTAAGCTTTCTTTTCAGGGAGGTTCAGAGGTTAAGTTAGTTTGGCCCACTCAGCCGCGGACTCTACTTCATGCTCCCTGTGTTAGGAGATACGTCCATTCTTCTAGGAAGTGGTGTAAACTCTGGAGATGTTTCCTCTTGCTTCTTTTTTTCTTGTTCTGACTTTAGTCATTTTCTCACATGCGTGAGCTGATCTGGGCTCAGCTGAAGACTGAAGGGGAGCTTTCTGTAGATTCACAGCTCTCTCTTTATGTAGCTGTCTCCTCTCCAGCACCCTGTTCTGTGTGTTCTAGCCTCTGGCTTCCCTGCACTCAGTCTTGTCTCTTCACCTCAGTGAGGCCACCAGGTCTCCGTAGGGTTCTCCCTTTAAGCTCTGCAGCCTGGCAGCTCTCTCCAGGATGGGTGGTGGGGCCACTTGTAGGGCTCGTTTGCCTCCCTCACTCAAGGACTCCCAAGTGCCTTCCTGCCTCTCTCCCTGTGTCTGGAAGCCACTGCTTCATATATTTTGTCCTATATTGTGATTGTTTAGGGTATGAAGTAGAAATCCTGCCTTTGTTCTTGAGAAATTATTTGGTGGTTGCTCACAGGTGCAACCACCTGTAGCTATTGCTGGGATGTTCACAATGTAAATGATGGGTGGGAGCGTCAGCCCACAGGTAGGAGAGAGGAAGAGGGGCTGCATCAAGCTCGGCAAAGCCCCACTGTGATCTGGACCATGGAGGTCCTCCCTACTCAAGGTGTGTTATTTAACACCGGAGACCACAAATGGCTCATGTTGGACTCTTAAGTCCCATTAGTGGCTTAAAATCACCTCAGACAGAACCAATGTTTTCTCCTAATGAGAGCGATTCTTCCTTCCATAGAATCATTCTGAGAAGAGGCTGATTCTATGACAAGTGAAAACTTGAGGGGAAGGTTTGTGTAGAAGAGAGAAACTTTTTCTCTAGCAGGGAACTTCTCAGTACATCTCCATGTTAACATCTGCATTAGCTATGTTGTCAGAACCTTCTGTTCTCTGTTGTTCTCATGGAAATTAAAAGAAAGGACTGATTCCACGCTTGAGATGGGTTGGTAAAGGTGAGTGGTGCTTCCCCTTGCCAATTTCCATTCCCACTGGCCTGAGAGTAACTCTGGCCTGGAGTTGCATGGAGGTGATGTGAGCTTCAAGGAGATACTAGATAAAGATCACCACAGCTGGCAGCTCAGTGAGACTGGAGCAGGAGACGATAGATATACAGATCTTCTAGTGAATCCTCATAAGGAAGCAGCCCCGTGGCCTCCTAACAATTGTCCCTCAGTTATGTTTGATTCTTTGCAACCTCATGAACTGTATGTAGCCCACCAGGCTCCTCTGTCCATGGAACTCTCCAGGCAAGAATCCTGGAGTGAACTGCCATTTCCTTCTCCAGGGGATCTTCCTGATCCAGGGAGCTCATGTCTCCTGCTTGGCAGGCAGATCTTTTTACCACTGAGCCACCGGGGAAGCCTCTTTGAGGCCTATATGCCTGTACAAAACCGTTGATCTCATCTGGACCTCCACAGTAAAACCACTTATCTTCTTTCTCTTCATCCTCTCTCTTCCTCTGCCAGGATCCACTGCAGGCTGCCTGGTGAATACTGCTCTTCTCACACCCTCTCACTGCTCTTCTTTTTCTGTTTTTCTCAGTCTGTCTTCTACTAGGTTATTTCACTTGTATCCACAGCACAGTGCACTTAAAAGACTAACCTCACTCAGTCATCAACAGCCAATCAGAGAACTGCTTTGCTTCTGGGTGTCAGCCTCCACAGCCAATCAGAGAGCTGCCTTCCTTCTACATGGCAGCTGGTCAACCACAACACATTGGCTGTAAGTTTCAGAGCCTTGCTTCTCCTCTGAAATCTGGCCTTCACAGGGTGACCACCTTGTCCCAGATTCCCAGGATTCTGGTTTTAGCATTGAAATTCCTACATCCTGGGAAACTCCCCAGACCCCAACAAATGGAATGGTTGATCTCCCCGATCCTGAAGTCAGTGCATGACTTCTTTGTTCTCAAGAGCTAGTTTTTAAGGCCATTCAAGGTTCAAGTCCATCTGAGCAACTTAAGGGTGGAAGTGGCTAGTTACCAGATGATCTAAGATTTACTATGGTAGAGCTTATTATCAAATCTTTATGCAGTTAAATTTGAATCATTTGTTTTAAATGGTAAAATTATCATGTTGAGTAAATGTGTCAGAGTCAAAAACACATGTAGAGTAGCGTATGTTTGCCTAAGGCAAATAAAATGAGATTCTGTGACTGCTAGTCTTAGTTCTTAAGGAGTATGGGAAGAAAATCTTATACTGTGGATTATCATTAATTATGCAGGCTTTAGTAAAACTTGTAAATATATATGTATATATATATACACACACACACAGCTTCCCTGATGGCTCAGGAGGTAAAGATCTGCCTACAGTGCAGGAGACATGGGAGATGTGGGTTCAATCCCTGTGTCAGGAAGATTTTCTGGAGAAGGAAAATGACAAGCTACTCCAGTATTCTTGCCTGAAAAATCCCATGGATAGAGGAGCCTGGTGGTCTACAATCCAAAGGGTTGCAAAGAGTCCGACACGACTGAGTGACCTAGCATGCACACACATGTACTTTGTATTTGAAAAAGACATTTACTTATTGACCGCTCGCAATCCATNATCTGCCTACAGTGCAGGAGACATGGGAGATGTGGGTTCAATCCCTGTGTCAGGAAGATTTTCTGGAGAAGGAAAATGACAAGCTACTCCAGTATTCTTGCCTGAAAAATCCCATGGATAGAGGAGCCTGGTGGTCTACAATCCAAAGGGTTGCAAAGAGTCCGACACGACTGAGTGACCTAGCATGCACACACATGTACTTTGTATTTGAAAAAGACATTTACTTATTGACCGCTCACAATCCATGTGCCCTGAATTGATTTTCCAATGCCAGAGATGGATTTTGGTGCTCCATCCACATTCCTTGGGGCCAAAGATAGACATAGTTAAGGAATGCTGTGGGAGGCAGGGTGATGCTCACATAAAACCCAGAAGTGGAGCCTGCACGGGCAGCAGAGGCCTCTGAAGGGCACTAAGAAAGAGAAATTCCACCATCTGTGAGTCATCACTCTGAGTTTATTACTACTATGTCTCTGTGCATTGATTAAAAATGCATATACTCTCAGTAGGGGTACACATATTTGCGTGAATGGATTTATCAACTCATTCTTTCCTAACAGGAGAAACAGAACAGCACAAAAGCCCTGGATTATAAAGAGGAAAAACTGGAGGAAGGGAGGGGAAGAGAAGTAGAGTATGACATTGAATTCTGGGCAAAAATATTTATTGGGTTGGCCAAAAAGTTCGTTCGGATTTTCCTGTAATATCTTACAGATCAACCTAATAGTTAAAAGAATTGGTAGAAGGGATATGGGGAGATCTTACGTCATTCAGGATTCAGTAAGGAAAATCTGAATATTTTACATAGAGAGAACTTAATTCAGGGATGGAAGACCAAAGGAGTCAAATGGGGCTCAGGGTGGAAACTCAGAGATGAAGAAAGGCAGGAAGTCAGCACAGCTTCTGGGCTGCAGAGACAAAGGGAGAAGATGAATTCCTGGGTCCCTGGCATAACCAGGCAGAAGTTTGGTATCATGTGGGCATGTCTGGCAGGTGGTGAAGCCATGGAAGAGGCTCAGCTGTTGCTGCGACTCAGCCAGGCAGAGATGGGGGAGCGAGGGAAAGAACCAGATGGCTCTCTCCTGCCTTCAAATCCACCAATGCTTCTTGTTGGTTACACTCACCCTGAGCCTGGCAGACAAATACAAGGTGGGGTGGGGTGAGAGGAAGGCAAGAAGTGAATGTAAGAGCAAGCAGCCCCAAGAGACTGGTAAACACCAGATAAATACCTAACTCTCTGCTTCACGAGCATGCCAGAGGTGTGCTCTTAGCACATCAGCCCTAGACTTCAAAACATACAACGTTGCAGTCAACTTTCCAAAACTCCCAACCCTATTTTCTCAAACTGGAAATGAATTTATTCTGTAAACCAGCTTAATGGCCTCTGTGACCTAGATCATCAAGAGATCAACAAACATTTATCAACTTCTTACTTGTTATGGTGATGACGGTAGAAACAAACATGAGTAAGACTGAAGCACTGACATATATACACAACCATGTGTAAAATAGATATCTAGTAGGAAGCTGCTCTGTAGCTCAGGCAGCTCGGCTGTGTATTCCCACCGAGAGGGGTGGGACTAGGGGGGTGGGTGGGAGGAAGGCTTAAGAGGGAGGGGATATATGAAAACTTATAGCTGATTCACATTATATAGCAGAAACATTATGTATACTGTTTTACAACACTGTAAAGCAATTATCCTCCAATTAAAAATAATTTTTTTTTAAGTGCTATTGACAGGTAAGAGGTGGTAGAAATGGGTGAAGGTGGTCAAAAGGTACAAACTTTCAGTTACTAGATATGTAAGTTCTGGGGAGGTAATGTACCACGTGGTGACTAGAGTTAATAATACTGTATTATATACTTGAAAGTTGCTAAATGACTGGAGATTAATCTCATCACAAGGAAAAAAACTGTAACTTTGAGAAGTTACAGATGTTCACTAAACTTGTGTTGATCAGCTCACAATATATATATATCAAATCATTATGTTGTATACCTTCAACTCATAAATGTTATATGTCAATTATGTCTCAATAAAGGTGGAAAAAAAGTGCAAAAAAAAGAGCCTCTAATAGTTTCCCATTTTATACAAGAGGGCAAGCAAATACATAACTTTTTTCTTGCCTTGTTTATAATGCAAGGCAAGACAAAAGGCTAAAATGAGTTTTCCCTGTGGCCATCAGAAAAACTAGGTGATTGAGCTAAATGATTAACAAAAAGAAAGAGATGCCAAAACATAGTTCATAATTTGTGAGCACTTTCTAAGCTGGTGAGTTATGGTAAGATTCAGGAAAGGAGAGAGTTGCTAAAACTAATTGGCAAGAATCTTTAACACCAGTCCACATCAGATTCCGTGACTCAAATTCCATCTCTCACTACATTAAGCCCAAGTTCCTTTTCCACACAGAGGGCTCTCTGTGACCTGGTCTCAATTCCAGGTTTGTCTCATTGTCTACCATTTCAAATATTACTCTCCAAGAACTTCAAAATTCAAATTTTAATTTCCAGGCACTTCAAATATTAATCTCCAATAACTCCAGACTTCTGGTAGATCTCAGCTTTTACCATGTTCAGTGGTGCTCGTTGAATAAATGACTGTTTCATGCCTCNGATGGAAGACCAAAGGAGTCAAATGGGGCTCAGGGTGGAAACTCAGAGATGAAGAAAGGCAGGAAGTCAGCACAGCTTCTGGGCTGCAGAGACAAAGGGAGAAGATGAATTCCTGGGTCCCTGGCATAACCAGGCAGAAGTTTGGTATCATGTGGGCATGTCTGGCAGGTGGTGAAGCCATGGAAGAGGCTCAGCTGTTGCTGCGACTCAGCCAGGCAGAGATGGGGGAGCGAGGGAAAGAACCAGATGGCTCTCTCCTGCCTTCAAATCCACCAATGCTTCTTGTTGGTTACACTCACCCTGAGCCTGGCAGACAAATACAAGGTGGGGTGGGGTGAGAGGAAGGCAAGAAGTGAATGTAAGAGCAAGCAGCCCCAAGAGACTGGTAAACACCAGATAAATACCTAACTCTCTGCTTCACGAGCATGCTAGGGGTGTGCTCTTAGCACATCAGCCCTAGACTTCAAAACATACAACGTTGCAGTCAACTTTCCAAAACTCCCAACCCTATTTTCTCAAACTGGAAATGAATTTATTCTGTAAACCAGCTTAATGGCCTCTGTGACCTAGATCATCAAGAGATCAACAAACATTTATCAACTTCTTACTTGTTATGGTGATGACGGTAGAAACAAACATGAGTAAGACTGAAGCACTGACATATATACACAACCATGTGTAAAATAGATATCTAGTAGGAAGCTGCTCTGTAGCTCAGGCAGCTCGGCTGTGTATTCCCACCGAGAGGGGTGGGACTAGGGGGGTGGGTGGGAGGAAGGCTTAAGAGGGAGGGGATATATGAAAACTTATAGCTGATTCACATTATATAGCAGAAACATTATGTATACTGTTTTACAACACTGTAAAGCAATTATCCTCCAATTAAAAATAATTTTTTTTTAAGTGCTATTGACAGGTAAGAGGTGGTAGAAATGGGTGAAGGTGGTCAAAAGGTACAAACTTTCAGTTACTAGATATGTAAGTTCTGGGGAGGTAATGTACCACGTGGTGACTAGAGTTAATAATACTGTATTATATACTTGAAAGTTGCTAAATGACTGGAGATTAATCTCATCACAAGGAAAAAAACTGTAACTTTGAGAAGTTACAGATGTTCACTAAACTTGTGTTGATCAGCTCACAATATATATATATCAAATCATTATGTTGTATACCTTCAACTCATAAATGTTATATGTCAATTATGTCTCAATAAAGGTGGAAAAAAAGTGCAAAAAAAAGAGCCTCTAATAGTTTCCCATTTTATACAAGAGGGCAAGCAAATACATAACTTTTTTCTTGCCTTGTTTATAATGCAAGGCAAGACAAAAGGCTAAAATGAGTTTTCCCTGTGGCCATCAGAAAAACTAGGTGATTGAGCTAAATGATTAACAAAAAGAAAGAGATGCCAAAACATAGTTCATAATTTGTGAGCACTTTCTAAGCTGGTGAGTTATGGTAAGATTCAGGAAAGGAGAGAGTTGCTAAAACTAATTGGCAAGAATCTTTAACACCAGTCCACATCAGATTCCGTGACTCAAATTCCATCTCTCACTACATTAAGCCCAAGTTCCTTTTCCACACAGAGGGCTCTCTGTGACCTGGTCTCAATTCCAGGTTTGTCTCATTGTCTACCATTTCAAATATTACTCTCCAAGAACTTCAAAATTCAAATTTTAATTTCCAGGCACTTCAAATATTAATCTCCAATAACTCCAGACTTCTGGTAGATCTCAGCTTTTACCATGTTCAGTGGTGCTCGTTGAATAAATGACTGTTTCATGCCTCTAGCTCTTTATCTGTTTCTATAAGAGCTTTGGTTTAGACAGTAAAGAATCCATCTGCAATGCAAGAGACCCAGATTCTCTCTGGGTTGGGAAGATCCCCTAGAGATGGGAATGGCAACCCTCTCAGGTATTCTTGCCTGGAGAATTCCATGGACAGAAGACTCTGGCAGGCTACAGTCCATGGGGTCACAAACAGCTGGACACAACTGAGCAACTAACGCTTCTCTAAGAGCAGCCTTCTGTCTTCACTTGACAGGTGTGAAATGCTTATCTCTGCTTATCCTGCAAGAAAATTTTTCCTCTGTGGAGGCCTCACTGAACTTCCAGCTGGATTTAGTCTTCTTTCCATGTGCAATAGTCATATTCTCTCTCACATAAGCATTCACCACACTTTAGAAATTATCTGTATGTCTATCTCTGTTACTGGACAAAGCTCCGTGAGGCCAGGGACCCTGTCTTACTCATTTCTGAGCCTCAACGGAGGTCCCAGTCCAGGCTAACCTGCACTGAACCTAGCTGTGACTAGTGTTAGTTATCGCCTCCCCAAATTCCTCCCCACTCCTCTTCCCTAACGATACCCTACAAGTAGGAGTATAACCAGGAGTGTGCTGTAATCTGTTCAAGCCACCAGAATATTCTTTCTCTCCCACTTGGAGTGATTGATCTAAGCCAGTCCAATCAGAGTGAATGTGCGGACTCCCACTTGAAACTCTAGGGTAAGGACTAAAACTTTCTCTTTACTTAGATGTGGAAGAGAGCCAAGGAGCCTCCGGAGCATCAAACCACCATTTAACCCTCAGTTGCTCGATGGTGGGCACATTTCTGCCCACCACCCCAGACCCAGACACTTGTTAAGATTTGTCATCTGGTAGGACTTGCCCTGACAGTGTGGATCCCTGCTGGGGATCTTTTCATCCTGTAATCCTATCTACCCTACAAAATGAGGGCATCCCTGCCTAAGAGACAAAAATCTACCGAACAAACTTCTGCTCCCACAAAGGTAGACTCCTCTCTAGATTTAAAACAAATTGTTTTAAATTTAAACAAAATTTAAATTTAAAACAAATTGTTACCAAATAACAATAAGGCTTCAGTGGAAAAGTAGGGACTCTAGATGGTAACGTAAGACCCAGAATCTGGCAGGGATATCCACACACACACACACTTGATTTCATGTAGAGAAAACAGGTACTGGAGTTTGAGGAGGGCAGAAATAAAGAGAAGGGAGTGATGAGGAGTAAGGTGAGCCTTTAGCATTCTGGAAGTGAGACTTGGAAACCTCAGTCAAGGGCATATCTGCCCAGTTGCTTTGACCACTACGGTTACCTCCCTCCATTTTTTTGAACTAAACATACTGGAGATTTCCTCCAGTGCAAATAACTCAGGTGAGTCTCTAGTCCTAGCTGACCTTTTCCCACCAAGTAAGTTTTGACCTGAAAAAGCCCAGGGGTCTGGTAGTGTCGTAAGTAATAATAGTGATGGCAGTAGACACACTTACTTACATAGCACTTACTATGTGCTTGGTCTTTTTCTTGAATTAACTCATTTAATCCCCACCGCAACATTTTGACTTGCACTTTCTTATCATCACTATTTTATAATTATATTTCAACAAAAACACTTACTTCAAAATATACTGGGCAGCCACATACACCATATCAGCAGTTGCCCTATTGCCAGCTCCTCGGCTAAAGGATTGAGCAAATGAATTCTTTTGTCTGCATACATTTCCTGTTCAAAACCTTCAGTGGTTCCCTGTAGACTGAAGAATGATATTAATATCTAAGTTCCTTAAACCGCCCTGCAAGTCTTTCTAGTCCAATCTGTGTCCAGCAGACTGTCCTCACCTGCCCTAACCCCTAGCATTGGTCCTGCTCTCACCTGGAAAACTGCACCATCTGGAGAAAATGATCTTTTCTGCAGGCCAACTAAGCCCTACCTCTGCTCTGAAGCCCCCACTCTAACCCTCCCCTCCCCCAGCCTCCTCTGAACTCGCGTGGCAATTAGAATTGGTAAGATGCCCTGGACAACCAATATGTATTTCGGGAGACAGCTCTTGAAATATTACTTATTTTGGTGGATAATTCCCATTATATTTTGTCTTACTAGTCAGACTGTGGACTTCTTGAAGAGCGATCATGAGTGATAATGGATCTATTTTCCCTGCAAGGTGGTACACAGGGACCCACCCTGGCAGTGTTTGGTAAATTTTAGATAGATTCCAGGAGGGGAGAAAAAACCCTCATGTTTCAAATCCCAACTCTTTGCCACTTTCTGGCTGAGTGAATAACTCAGGGAAGTTGTGCAATTGCTCAGGACCCTAGGCCTTCCTTTAAAGAGTAGTTAATGATCACTTTCATTGCTTAGCCTTGCATACAAATGCGCCGTGCATTTTAGCTATAGTTAGTCTTTTTGTTCTCATTTTTTAACTCTAGGCACTTTTAAAAGTTCACCTGAAACCACAGGTCGCAGACCATAAAGAAGATGACGCACCTGACTTTGGCCATGGGAGAGGAGGAGTTTTGCTAGGCAAAGATTCAAGGGCAAGAAAGGTGACTTGAAGTAGCCTGTATTCACATCTCTCCTGTGGGCTCCGGGGTGTATATTGAACAATATTATAAATCTGATCCCGCCTTCCACCTTTCAGATTNTAGTTAATGATCACTTTCATTGCTTAGCCTTGCATACAAATGCGCCGTGCATTTTAGCTATAGTTAGTCTTTTTGTTCTCGTTTTTTAACTCTAGGCACTTTTAAAAGTTCACCCGAAACCACAGGTCGCAGACCATAAAGAAGATGACGCACCTGACTTTGGCAATGGGAGAGGAGGAGTTTTGCTAGGCAAAGATTCAAGGGCGAAGAAAGGTGACTTGAAGTAGCCTGTATTCACATCTCTCCTGTGGGCTCCAGGGTGTATATTGAACAATATTATAAATCTGATCCCGCCTTCCACCTTTCAGAATTTATGTAGGAATTCAATTGTCCAAATAATAATATAATTTATAGGGTTTGGTTTACGTCAGGCTTTACTTTTTTCCAGGCTTAGCTGTGGTCCATCCACAGCAGCATGAAAATTAGAAGGCTCTTTTAGCAGAGGATAAATGTCACCACTGAAGCCATTTTTTAAAATGATCGATGGGAAAATCCTATTTTTACCAGAGACCAGAGCATATGTAATTTGAACTGAAGAAGACAAGCCAGGATGAGACACATCAGTAAGGATCTGGGAAGTAAAAAGCAAAATAAAAAAGCTCCCTGAAAATGTTATCTGAGAGAGGCAAAGCACAATGGAGCCTCTTAACGCTCAAAACATAGCGTGTTTGAGGCAATATTGTTTTATATCAGCACTGGAATATGTCATGATACTGTTAGGCATAATATCAACCATCAAACAGATCAGAGTTCAAATCCTGGCTCTGCCATTCATCAAAGGTAAGACTTTGGGGAACGCTATGAGCTGGCACTCTAGAATCCAGTGGAAATTTGTTCATTGATTTCCATGTCTGTGATTAGAGATGATAATGATAGCAAACTGACCTCATAGGGTTGTTGTATTAATACATGTACATTTTTAACACAGTTCTAGGGACACAGTATGTATTCATTAGTTAGCTATTATTATTCTACCCACTTAATAATTCTACTCTATTGTTTAATACCACAATCCCTGGTGTTAGCCAAAATGCCAAGAAAAGCAGAAGTCTCAATTATTTAACAACTTCCTTCCTTTGATCAATCCACAGTCACTACCACTCTCATTCTTTTATTTCTCACCAAGTTTATGGTCATGGACAATAAAGCGTTTCCTGGGGGATGGAGTCATTTGGATTTCCTTTGCTGGAGGCAAGCTTGATTTCCCGGGAAGGACCATCTGGCATTGCCCCTGGCTAGACTTTGGAGCCAAGTAACATTGCCTGGCAATGGGCACAGGAATACATTTCATTTCCTCTTGTAGGATTCAATAGTCATATTTCGTTCAAATTATAGCTCTGTTCTTCTTTAGTGCTAGGATCGACTGTGAAAATTAGGCCTGAAATGCACATTCATTTTCTAAAATTGTGCTGTTCTGTGTAACAGCAGTCTCTAGGTCTTAACTAAGTCTATAAATTCTGTGATGTTTCTATTAAGAAGTCAATGTGAACCAGACAGATTAGAAAGGAAACCTCCGAAATCCATATACCCTGGGCTGGGGGAAAGAGAAAACTTCAGAAGACACAAGCCTGAGAGTTCTTAAAATGCACTGTATATGCATTTTCATTTACTTTTGTCTTTGTTTGCATGAGTTGTGTGAAGGTGATTGTCAATGTGTTTATTTATATGACTCATGATATTTCAGTTGCTGATATCTATTGCTGCAATTATTATTTATGGCAAAATTAGCTCCTGTTGGTAAGTGCACTAAGTTTTCACTCAGAGAGTACATCCGTGTTTGGGCTATTTTAATCCCAAATACAAATTGGCAAGCACAGTAGTTGTGGAAGAGAACAAGGAAGCTGGATCATAAATTGCCTTTATGGAAGACAAAATATTCTGGGAATACTTAGAACCTTATTTCTAAATAATATCTGATACAAACTATTATATATATATATATAGAGAGAGAGAATGGATAAAAACCAGGTGGTCCCATTTTATAGCATAGGGAACTATATTAAATATCTGATGATAAACCATAATGGAAAAGAATATGAAAAAGAATGTATATATAACTGAACTACTTTGCTATACAGTAGACATTAACACACTGTACATCATGAGAAACGCTGGACTGGAAGAAACACAAGCTGGAATCAAGATTGCCGGGAGAAATATCAATAACCTCAGATATGCAGATGACACCACCCCTATGGCAGAAAGTGAAGAGGAACTAAAAAGCCTCTTGATGAAAGTGAAAGAGGAGAGTGAAAAAGTTGGCTTAAAGNCACCTGTGGCTGATTCATGTCAATGTATGGCAAAACCAATACAGTATTGTAACGTAGAATAAAGTAAAAATAAAAATTTTTTTAAATGTATCAATAACAACAACAAAAAAAGATTCTTTCTCAAGGTCCTTTATCAAAGGCATTTCTATGGTTAACGTTTTTTAAAGCAAAACCTCTCTGGGGCCACCTCTGGTTCCAGCATTTATTCAAATTTAAAGGCCTGTCTTTTATTTGGAAAATTTTGCCCTTCCTATTTTAGGAATTAAAATATCACTTTTATATAAATGACAGGTATTGTGGACATTAGGTTTAAATATATAAATCCAATTAGGTAAGCTGATAAAGGGGTGAGCAAACTGTCAGTTTGTGAACTAGTTCCTACAAACCCTGCATGGGGAGCTACTTTATTCTTTGCTCCTGGGGGCCCAGTTACTAAGCTAGCTCTCTCCAACTCTGTCCCTGCAAATGCACAAGACAATTTGTAATCACACATTATCACGTTACAACAAATGTTGCTGTTGCTATTTAATCACTAAGTTGTGTCTGACTCTTTGCAACCCCATGGACTGCTCCTCTGCTGATGGGATTTCCTAGGCAAGGATACTGAAGTGGGTTTCCATTTCCTTCTCCAGGGGGTCTTCCCAACCCAAGGATCTGCTGTTACTGCTACTACTGCTGCTAAGTCGCTTCAGTTGTGTCCGACTCTGTGCAACCCCATAGATGGTAGTTCACCAGGCTCCCCGGTCCCTGGGATTCTCCAGGCAAGAACACTGGAGTTGGTTGCCATTTCCTTCTCCAAACCCAAGGATCTAACCTATAACAAATATAAAGTAGCTTTTTTTAATTAAAAAAAATTTTGCATGCTACGTGGCATGTGGAATGATGTTCCACATGAACATACCCGTGGATGAACACACCCATGATGTTCCTCAATCACGGCTCCATCTGGTGCCCCTTGCATTGGAAGCACAGAGTCTTAACTGCTAGACCACCAGGGACGTCCCTAAAACAGCTTTTTATTTTGAATCAAAACTTCTGGACATTTCTCAGGTTATCCCTTATGATTATTCTTTGAAACCATGGAATTTATCTGAGCAAAATTGCTGCCAAATCACCTACCCTTCCCCTTGGCTTCACTTCCTCTAGTTCCCAGCATCCNTTATTTTGAATCAAAACTTCTGGACATTTCTCAGGTTATCCCTTATGATTATTCTTTGAAACCATGGAATTTATCTGAGCAAAATTGCTGCCAAATCACCTACCCTTCCCCTTGGCTTCACTTCCTCTAGTTCCCAGCATCCATCTTGCAAAATGGCCCCTTTCCTCACTGCTGTGTGGAAATTGGCTCCCTGCCAATTTCATATCCCCTTGCGCCCCCCACCTCAACACACCGGACAATTATATCCCCATCTAGTTAAATTTGTTTTTCCTTGACAATCAGTTTCAACATATGTTTAAAAAATCTCTTTCCTATTCAATTGTATTGCTTTTCTGGCTCTTTAAGACTCAAAATATTCTGCTCAATCTGTAGAATTTTACTTATTTTCTGGGTGAAACAGGCTTTTATGAACTAACCTAGAAACCTCTTAACCATGTTTCCATGGGGAAATGCATTTCAAATAACCAGCTGATATATAGACCATCAGAACACAAGCTGTTTGTACACCACTGGGTGTCTGGAATGTCAAGGGCCTATGACTTTTATTTGCCATATGATATGCAGCAACAGAGCAGCTAAATGTGCTTTCCATTTCCATGTGACCACTGTTCTCCCAAGCACAGATGTTTCAAGGTTTCTGTGAGCTGATGGGAGAATGGAAATGCTCCCTCCACCCCAAAAAACCCCACAATAAATCAACAAGGTGAAAGAACCATTAAACTCCTTGAGAACTGGGTACGTTAGTCTATCCAAAGAAAATTTTACGGGCCAATGTGCAGAAACAGATTTTTTAATAAAGCTTTCCTGATTCAAGGCATAAATCTAAGAAAGAATGCTAAGAATTCACAGGTGCCAAGTAGCAACAAAACTTGACCTAAGGGCAGCCTGTTCATAAAATGGAGGATATAAAAAGTGGAGAAAAACTGCAAATACAATCAATTGCTAGCTGACTTATACTAAGCAGATTAAAACAGGAAAATATAAATTAAAAGAAATAGCTATTGTGATGTTTATGAACGTGGCACTCAGGAAGAAAAAAAAACCCAACTATTAGTTTAATAGTAACTTAGCTGCTATTAGGGGAATTTTTAAAAATAGCTACCAGGGTTGATTTAAATAATTGCACAAGGTAAATTTTGTATATTTTTCTCTTATTTACAAGGAGAAAAGAAGTACATGGTAGCATAAACAATAAAAAGTGACACCAAATATTAAAACAACATTTTTGGCAAAAATGAAATATGTATAAAGCCGAGATGCAAGGAAAGTAGCACAGTGACAATTGAGATGTTTATGTGTTTCCAGAAATGTAAAATGACAGTAACACTCCTACATGATGTCCAGAAGGCAAACTCAGCTACCATGATGTCCAGAAGGCAAACTCAGCTACCACAGCAAAGAAACGGATACCTATAAAAGTTAAAGAATGATCACATTTGTGAGATCTTTTCAAGGATCCACAAACACAAGTCATAAAGCAAGGAAATGGCAGCCCACTCCAGTATTCTTGCCTGAGAAACCCCATGGACTGAGGAGCCTGGCAGCCTACAGTTTGGTGGGATCACTAAACAGTTGGACATGACTTAGCAACTAAACAAAAGTAATAAAACATGGTTTGTGAAATAGAAAACTACTATAAAAAACTAGAAATATCTGGAAATGCTGGCTGATCACAGAATGCCAAAATGAAGACTGTTCCAAGAAACTATAAAAAAGACCAAACTCACGTTGAGCATTGAAAGGCAGCCCTGCTTGCCTAAACCTATGATCTAAGCTGTGGAGTTGCTGTTGCACAAGACAGCAGCTGGCTGGTGCTCCTCTGATGGCAAGGAACAGAAAAACCAGACTTAACAGCTTAAACTATAAGGATGTTAATAGTTCACCAAGTCTAGGTCAGCAATCCTAATGTTGATTTGATAGTTCAATGTGTCAGCAAAGATTCCAGCTCTTTCTATTCTTGATTTCACTGCTTTCGTGGCCATAGTTCCAGGCATCACATTCTTATGCTACAGCTTTCAAAGCTAGAAGTGGACAGAAAAGTGGACAGACACAACTTCCTCTTTGCTTGCTGCCCTTCTCAAAAAGGAACAGTATTTCCTGAGTCCTCTAGCAGACTCCCCTTAAATCTCAGAGCTAGATCTGTGGCTCAGCTGGTAAAGAGTCTGCCTGCAATGCGGGAGACCTGGGTTTGATCCCTGAGNGCTTTCGTGGCCATAGTTCCAGGCATCACATTCTTATGCTACAGCTTTCAAAGCTAGAAGTGGACAGAAAAGTGGACAGAAACAACTTTCTCTTTGCTTGCTGCCCTTCTCAAAAAGGAACAGTATTTCCTGAGTCCTCTAGCAGACTCCCTTTAAATCTCAGAGCTAGATGTGTGGCTAAGCTGGTAAAGAGTCTGCCTGCAATGTGGGAGACCTGGGTTTGATCCCTGGGTTGGGAAGATCCCCTGGAGAAAGGAAAAGCTACCCACTCCAGTATTCTGGCCTGGAGAATGCCATGGACTGTATAGTCCACGGGGTCACAAAGAATCAGACACAACTCAGCGACTTTCACTGTCACTTTCAGAGCCAGACCAGATGCTTGCATGCTCCATGGTCTGTAGCCCACCAGGCTCCTCTGTCTGGGAAGCCCTGATAAGATGCTTATCCATAGACCAATTATTAATACTCTCAAGGAGGAACAGAGTTGCTGTGATTGGCTTAGACTAATCAAACTATAGGGATTCCCTAGGTAGCTCAGTGGTAAAGAATTTGCCTGCCAGTGCAGAAGACACAGGTTTGATGGCTGGGTTAGGAAGATCCCCTGGAGAAAGAAATAATAACACGCTCTAGTATTCTTGCCTGGGAAATCCTATGGACAGAAGAACCTGGCAGGCTACAGTTCCATGGTGTTGCAAGAGTCAGACACAATTTAGCAACTAAACAATGACAAACAAAATCAAACTATTAGTTGGGCACACTGCAGCTAGAACAAAAGCTGGGATTCTGTTATCAAAGAAGGAAAAAGAAATTGTTGAAATTTGGTCTTTTGGAAAGGATAAATAGGTAAATAAAAAGCCTAAGCAAAATGTTATACAAACTACCTAAACAACTATGCAGCCGCTGTAGTGTGGATGGAAACATGCAAAGGTCAGTGCAGGCTAAGTAATGCTGCAGGAATAAACAACTCCAGATCAACAGGCTGATTTCCCACTCGTGTTACACGTCTATCACAGGTCAGCTCCACTCAGGCCAAGGCTCACAGAGCAGCTCTTATCTGGAATGCTGCTGGTCTTATAGCAGAGGAATAAAAGATATGGCAAACAAGATGCTCATTCTTAGTATTTCTGCTCTGAAGTGACACACATCACTTCTGCTCACAATTTATTACCTACAGGAAGTCATTTGGCCATGCCTGAGTTTAACAGCCAGGAAGTATTATTTTCCTGCAGGAAGGTGATCTCAGAGAAGGGCAACAAATATTTTGAATGATAATGCAATCTACCAAAAGGGTGAATCTGTCATTTACCCATTATTCACTTCAATGTGATCATGAACATCTGTGACTCAGCATTAAGCTTTTGTAAAATGACAATCTAACTTGAATTCTTCTGTTGCCATTAAAGCCCAACCTTACTATTGATCCTAAGATAAGCCACCTGAAGAACCAAGTAGACCTGGAACAGCACTTGTTGGTTACTTACATTAATTTTTGTCAGCAGACTAATACAACCATATAAAAAATAATTTAAAACATCCATTAAAAAGTTCCATTTCCCGCTTTTCCCTTAGCTTTGAGTCCTTCCGAGTGCAGAAGGGATTTTTAACTATCCCCCTGACACCTCATGTTCTCTCTCTTTTTTAATCTAGAATTAGATTGGCTCAAGGAACAGTTCTGGCACAACCACAATAGCCTAATCTTTCACAGTTCGGATATGACTTGGTTGGAAAAAGCATATTTGATTGTTGAGGGTCTGTTTGGAGTAGGGGTAAATCCCACATCTTCTGAAGTTCTGTTTTAACCCTCCCAGGACATAGCCTGATAAAGTCCTTGCAAAGCAGCTCTCTACCACAGAGAGTTGCCTTCACATTTGGCTCCCGTATCCTCAGGATGAGAATCAGGGCAATTATATAACTATCTGTGATTTCTCTGCAATTAGTTATGGGAGGAAACATGGCTTTTCTTGCTGCCTAGGGCTTTGCAGAGGGTTTAAAGCAAGTTTTTGCACTGATAGCTTATTTTAACTTATTTTGTGATTAACAAAAGTTCTATGGCGACATATTACACAGAAATCATATATGACTTTTTGGAAACAGTTAACAGATTAACTTCTTTGTTTTTTAAAGCACACAAAATTAACATAATAGGGCATATCTAAGGCATCTTCCCTAGTATTTCTTAGTCAAGATCCACGTAAAAGCAATATGTAATCCATTAACTTTTTTGTGTGCATGTAAGATATACATCCACTAGAGTATTCTTGCCTGGAAAATCCCATGGACAGAGGAGCCTGTACGCTACAGTCCATGGGGCCGCAAAGAGTTGGCCACGACTAAGCAACTTCACTTTCACTTTCAAGATATACATAGAATTTCCCATTTCAACCATTTTAAGTGTATAGTTTAGTAGCATTAAGTACACTCATAGTTTTGTGCACATATCACCACCATCCTTCGTGAGAACCTTTAATCACCCCAAACAGAAGCTCTGTACCCATCTATCAGCAAAGCCCCATTACTCCATCCTGCAAGCCACCCATTCTACCTTCTGTCTCTATGAAATTGACTACTCTAGGCGCCTCATGTAAGTGGAGTCATACAGTTTATCTGTCTTCTTGTAACTGGCGTATTTCATTCAGCATAGTGTCCTTAAGGTTCATCCACATTGTAGGATGTGTCAGAATTTCCTTCATTTTTATGTCTATTAATTTTTAAATTGATATAGATGATAATGTATTTTAAAATGATCTGCATTATCTTTAAATATTGTTTTAAGTAAGTAAAGTCACTCAGTCGTGTCTGACTCTTTGTGACCCCATGGACTGCAACCCACCAGGCTCCTCAGTTCATGGGATTTTCCAGGCAAGAATACTGGAGTGGGTTGCCATTTCCTTCTCCAGGGGATCTTCCCGACCCAGGGATTGAACCCAGGTCTCCCACATTGGAGGCAGACGCTTTAACCTCTGAGCCACCAGGGAAGCCCAAATATTGTTTTGCTTTCTTTTTAATTTACACACAGATTTACCTTTGATGTACAGTTCAATGCACAGATGTGTGTAATCACAAACACAATCAGGATCCAGAACTCCCCTAAATTTCTCATCAGGCTCTACTCTCCCCCAACACTAACCTCATGCAATCATTAATCTGTTCTCCTTCCCTCTAGTTTGCCTTTCCCAGAATGTCATGTAAGTAAAATCAAGAATATGCAACCTCTCCGGACTGCCTTCTTTCATTCAACACAATACGTGAGAGCTTTGCCCATGTTGTCACTTGTGTCCATAGTATGTTCCTCGTCCTTGCTGTAAAGTACTCCACTGTATGGAGCTATCAGAGTTTGTTTATCCAGTCACCAGCTGAAGACATTTGGATTGTTCCCAGAAATGGGCCATTCCGAATAATGCTGTTATAAGTATTCATGTGTAAGTTTTTGTGTGAATATTTTTTGTTTTTCTAGAGTAAATAGCTAGGAGTAGGAATGTTAAATCACATGGCCAGTGTATGAAGTGGAAGTGTTAGCCACTCAGTCGTGTCTGACTCTTTGCAATACCATGGACTATAACCCGCCAGGCTCCTCTGTCCACAGGACTCTCCAGGCAAGAATACTGGAGTGGGTAGCCAGTCTCTTCTCCAGAGGATCTTCCCGACTCAGGGATTGAACCTGGGTCTCCTCATTGCAGGATTCTTTACTGTCTGAGCCACCGGGGAAACCTGGCAACCATATATTTAATATTAATAGAAACTGCCACATTGCTTTCTAAAGTGGCTCTACTATTTTTCATCCTCACCAGCGAAGTACAAGANAGATCTGGCTGCAACCCCAGAAAGGTGGTGTGTCTTCAGTGTTTTCTGGATATGGCCCTCTGTGACATTTGGGGTTTTAAGATGCCCACTTTCTACTGTAATCAGAGTTAAGTTGCAGTAATAACTATTGTAAGATCATTTCTTTTATATCTCCATAGTTCCCATTCATTTTTGCATTAAAAATACCCCATGTTTAGTAACATAAAATAAAAACCTATTATCAGCAGAGATGATTAGTTGTNAGCAACCCACTCCAGTGTTCTTGCCTGGAGAATCTCAGGAACAGGGGAGCTTGGTGGGCTGCCGTCTATGGGGTCACACAGAGTCAGACACGACTGAAGCGACTTAGCATTAGCAGCAGCAGCAGTGTAACTGACAGAATTGCTTCACAGTAGCCTAGTCTATACACTAATGAATGAATCATTTCAAAAACTTCAGGGCATACAGTATTACAGTCATATTCATAATGTAGTATTGGAAACACGGCTACACTAACACACACACACTTGTTTAAAGATCTAAATGTAAGACCTGAAACCACACAAGTTCTAGAAGAGAACATAGGCAGAACACTTTTTGACATAAATCATAGTCATTTATTTTAGATCTGTCTCCTAAGGCAAAAGAAACAAAAGCAAAAATAAACAAATAGGACCTAATTAAACCTAAATCTTTTTATAGAAAAGAAAAGAACATTACCAACAAAATAAAAAGACAATCTATTGACTGGAAGAAAATATTTGCAAATGATATGACCAATAAGGGGTTAATATCCAAAATATATAAACAGCTCATATGAGTGACATTCACTCAGTCGTGTCTGACTCTTTGTGATCCCATGGACTATACAGTCCATGGAATTTTCCAGGCCAGAATACTGGTGTGGATAGCCATTCCCTTCTGCAGGGGATCTTCCCAACCCATGGATCGAACCCAGGTCTCCAGGCCAGAATACTGGGGTGAGTAGCCTTTCCCTTCTCCAGAGGATCTTCCCAACCCAGGGATCAAACCCAGGTCTCCTGCACTGCAGGCAATTCTTTACCAGCTAAGCCACAGGGAACCCCAGGAATACGGAGTGGGTAGCCTAACTCTTCTCCAGAGGATCTTCCTGACCCAGAGATGGAAACAGGGTCTCTTGCATTGCAGGCAGATTCTTTACCAAGTGAGCTATCAGGGAAACCCATAAACAGCTCATACAACTCAATATTTTTAACAAAAAATTTTAAAATGGGCAGATGATCTGAGTCAACATTTTTTCAAAGATGACATACAGATGGCCAACAGGGACATGAAAACATGCTCAACATTTCTAATTGAAAATATGCTTAACATTGCTAATCATCAGAGAATGCAATTCAAACCCATAATGAGATATCACCTCACACCTGTCAGAATGAGTATCATCAAAGTCTACAAATAACAAGTGTTGGAAAGGAAGTAGAGAAAAGGGAACCTTACTATACTGTTGGTGGGAATGGAAATTATTGAAAGGACTGATGTTGAAGCTGAAGTTCCAATACTTGGGCCACCTGATGTAAAGAGTCGACTCATTGGAAAAGACCTTGACACTGGGAAAGCTTGAAGGTAGGAGGAAAAGGGGGCAACAGAGGATGAGATAGTTGGATGGTATCACTGACTCAATGGATGTGAGTCTGAAAAAACTCTGGGAGATATGAAAGAAGAGGGAAGCCCAGAGAGCTGCAGTTTACAGGGTTGCAGAAAGTCAAATGTGACTTAGCAACTGAACAACAACTGTGTAAAACAGTATGGCATTTCTTCAAGAAACTAAAAACAGAACTACCATATGACCCAGTAATTCTCCTGGGAATCTATCTGTAGAAAATGAAAAGACTAATTATAAAAAAGGGCTACACGTACCCCAACTTTCATTGCAGCATTGTTCACAATAGCCAAGATTTGGAAGCAACCTAAGTGTTCACCAACAGATGAACAGATGAAGATGTGGCATATATATAAAACTGAATACTACTCAGTCACAAAAATGGATGAAATTCTGCCATTTGCAACAATGTGGATGGACCTAGAGGGTATTATGCTTAGTAAAATAAGTCATAGAAAGATAATATGCTGTTAAGCAGACACATTACTTTGCCAACAAAGGTTCGTCTAGTCAAGGCTATGGTTTTCCCAGTGGTCATATATGGATGTGAGAGTTGGACTATAAAGAAAGCTGAGCACCAAAGAATTGATGCTTTTGAACTGTGGTGTTGGAGAAGACTCTTGAGAGTCCCTTGGACTGCAAGGAGATCCAACCAGTCCATTCTGAAGGAGATCAGCCTTGGATGTTCATTGGAAGGAATGATGCTAAAGCTGAAACTCCAGTACTTTGGCCATCTCATGTGAAGAGTTGACTCACTGGAAAAGACTCTGATGCTGGGAGGGACTGCAGACAGGAGGAGAAGGGGATGACAGAGGATGAGATGGCTGGATGGCATCACGGACTCGATGGATGTGAGTCTGAGCGAACTCCGGGAGTTGATGATGGACAGGGAGGCCTGGCGTGCTGTGATTCACGGGGTCGCGAAGAGTCAGACACGACTGAGAGACTGAACTGAACCATTTACATGTGCAATTTTAAAAATAAAATGAATGAATATAATGAAACAGACTCACAGGTAACAGATATAGAGAACAAACCATTGGTTACCAGTAGGGATAGGAAAGGGGGGAGGATCAAGATAGGGGTTAAATGATACAAACTACTATATAAAAAATAAATAAGCAACAAAGGGTATTTTGTACAGAAAAGGGAAATAAATTAATTATTTTGTAATAACTTTAAATGGAGTATAATCCATAAAAGTTTTGAACCACTGTTATACACCTGAAACTAATATATTATAAATCAACTGTACTTCAGTTTACAAAAACACTTGGGATAGTCTGATATGCAGTTTCTTCAATTACAAGAAAAAGAGAGGCATACTGAATAGTACTGTGAGTCTTTGAAAGCAAAGTTATAAAACAGTAAGAAAATCAACACATTATTAATTTTATATTAACTGTCACTCACCTTATGCCTATGGAAGGATATGCTATCCGCTTCAACACAAGTCTTGCACACAATGTTCTACACCATGAATACTTAGGCAGTGATGAGAACCATGATGACACAAAAACATCTCATACAGTTCTTGTATAAGTTAGTAGATTTTTCACACAAAGATACACACACATATACAACAGATAGGTTTTCGTATGATAACCATATGGCACAGCGATTCTTTACTATTCATTAAGTGGAGGTGGATCATCATGAAGGTCTTCATCCTTGTCATCGTCACACTGAGTAGGCTGAGGACAAGGAGGAAGAGGACAGCTTTGTCTTGCTGTCTCAGGGGTGGCAGAGGTGGAGGAGGTGGAAAGGGAGGCAGGAAAGGCAAGCACATTCAGCATAACATCAAAATACATAATAATCTCTTCTGACTTTTTTGCTTTTTCATACTTCTAAAAACTGTTTCTATATGATATCAATGCTTTCTCCACCATTTGCTTTTGTTCCAGTGTCCATATCCATAAAAGGGTCTGTGTTGCAAAGAAGTCAAAAGCAGTCTTAAATGATGGAACCCCTTCTGCCAGACTGTCTATGTCAATTTACTTTCTGGCACTGCTTCTTCTACACCTTCCTCATCTGGCACTGGTTCAGAAGCACTTGCCCCCATCAAGTCATCTTCTGTCAATTCCTCTAGTGTGGTATCCAGCAGCTTTTAAAGTTTTCCAAGATCTGTATCTTGAAACCCTTCACCCACCCCACCCTACTTTTTTTTTTCTCCATATCCATGCTCTCTTTCATGACTTCCCTGTAAATTCTGTGAAATCATGCCAACATCTGGATACCGTTTACTCCAACAGGAATTTATAGTTTTGGGCTTGATGGTTTTTATGGTTTTTTTCTATAACTATGATGACATCTTCAATGATGTAATCATTTCAACAGTGTAATCATTTCAGACTTTCATGATGTTCTCTGTATCTGGGTACTTGGCATAGCATTAACAATTCTAATGAGATGGGTGAAACTGGAGCCGATTTACAGAGTGAAGTTAGCCAGAAAGAAAAACACCAATACAGTATACTGACACATATATATGGAATTTAGAAAGATAGTAATGATGACCCTGTATGTGACACAACAAAAGAGACACAGAGGTATAGAATGGACTTTTGGCCTCTGAGGGAGAGGGAGAGGGTGGGATGATTTGGGAGAATGGCATTGAAACATGTATACTATCATGTAAGAAATGAAGTGCCAGTCTATGTTCAATACAGGATACAGGATGCTTGGGGCTGGTGCACGGGATGATCCGGAGGGATGATGTGGGGTGGGAGGTGGGAGGGGGCTTCGGCGTTGGGAGATCGTGTACACCTGTGGCTGATTCATGTCAATGTATGGCAAAACCAATACAGTACTGTAACGTAGAATAAAGTATTAAAAAAAATTTAAAAAGAAAAAAACCAATTCTTTCCGTAGACTACCATGTGTAATGAGCCTTAAAGGTCCCTAAAACTCCTTGATCTAGAGGCTGAGTTAGAGATGTGTTTGGGAGCAAGTGGGTCACTTTGATGCCTTCAATGTTGAATTCATGGGGTTCTGGGTGGGAGGGACATTTTTCAGTATCAAAAGAACTTTAGAAGGCAGTTCCTTTCTGACTTCAGAGATAGAACATTGTTGGGATCAATCCCCCAAAAAGGTTCTCATTGTTTAGGCCTTCTTGTACAACCAAAAGACAGACGGCTGGTGCTTATCTTTCCCCATTAAGGTCNACTTCATGTTCACTTTTCACTTTCACGCACTGGAGAAGGCAATAGCAACCCACTCCAGTGTTCTTGCCTGGAGAATCTCAGGAACAGGGGAGCTTGGTGGGCTGCCATCTATGGGGTCACACAGAGTCAGACACGACTGAAGCGACTTAGCATTAGCAGCAGCAGCAGTGTAACTGACAGAATTGCTTCACAGTAGCCTAGTCTATACACTAATGAATGAATCATTTCAAAAACTTCAGGGCATACAATATTACAGTCATATTCATAATGTAGTATTGGAAACACGGCTACACTAACACACACACACTTGTTTAAAGATCTAAATGTAAGACCTGAAACCACACAAGTTCTAGAAGAGAACATAGGCAGAACACTTTTTGACATAAATCATAGTCATTTATTTTAGATCTGTCTCCTAAGGCAAAAGAAACAAAAGCAAAAATAAACAAATAGGACCTAATTAAACCTAAATCTTTTTATAGAAAAGAACATTACCAACAAAATAAAAAGACAATCTATTGACTGGAAGAAAATATTTGCAAATGATATGACCAATAAGGGGTTAATATCCAAAATATATAAACAGCTCATATGAGTGACATTCACTCAGTCCTGTCTGACTCTTTGTGATCCCATGGACTATACAGGCCAGAATACTGGTATGGATAGCCATTCCCTTCTGCAGGGGATCTTCCCAACCCATGGATCGAACCCAGGTCTCCAGGCCAGAATATTGGGGTGAGTAGCCTTTCCCTTCTCCAGAGGATCTTCCCAACCCAGGGATCAAACCCAGGTCTCCTGTACTACAGGCAATTCTTTACCAGCTAAGCCACAGGGAACCCCAGGAATACTGGAGTGGGTAGCCTAACTCTTCTCCAGAGGATCTTCCTGACCCAGAGATGGAAACAGGGTCTCTTGCATTGCAGGCAGATTCTTTACCAAGTGAGCTATCAGGGAAACCCATAAACAGCTCATACAACTCAATATTTTTAACAAAAAATTTTAAAATGGGCAGATGATCTGAGTCAACATTTTTTCAAAGATGACATACAGATGGCCAACAGGGACATGAAAACATGCTCAACATTTCTAATTGAAAATATGCTTAACATTGCTAATCATCAGAGAATGCAATTCAAACCCATAATGAGATAGCACCTCACACCTGTCAGAATGAGTATCATCAAAGTCTACAAATAACAAGTGTTGGAAAGGAAGTAGAGAAAAGGGAACCTTACTATACTGTTGGTGGGAATGGAAATTATTGAAATGACTGATGTTGAAGCTGAAGTTCCAATACTTGGGCCACCTGATGTAAAGAGTCGACTCATTGGAAAAGACCTTGACACTGGGAAAGCTTGAAGGTAGGAGGAAAAGGGGGCAACAGAGGATGAGATAGTTGGATGGTATCACTGACTCAATGGATGTGAGTCTGAAAAAACTCTGGGAGATATGAAAGAAGAGGGAAGCCCAGAGAGCTGCAGTTTACAGGGTTGCAGAAAGTCAAATGTGACTTAGCAACTGAACAACAACTGTGTAAAACAGTATGGCATTTCTTCAAGAAACTAAAAACAGAACTACCATATGACCCAGTAATTCTCCTGGGAATCTATCTGTAGAAAATGAAAAGACTAATTATAAAAAAGGGCTACACGTACCCCAACTTTCATTGCAGCATTGTTCACAATAGCCAAGATTTGGAAGCAACCTAAGTGTTCACCAACAGATGAACAGATGAAGATGTGGCATATATATAAAACTGAATACTACTCAGTCACAAAAATGGATGAAATTCTGCCATTTGCAACAATGTGGATGGACCTAGAGGGTATTATGCTTAGTAAAATAAGTCATAGAAAGATAATATGCTGTTAAGCAGACACATTACTTTGCCAACAAAGGTTCGTCTAGTCAAGGCTATGGTTTTCCCAGTGGTCATATATGGATGTGAGAGTTGGACTATAAAGAAAGCTGAGCACCAAAGAATTGATGCTTTTGAACTGTGGTGTTGGAGAAGACTCTTGAGAGTCCCTTGGACTGCAAGGAGATCCAACCAGTCCATTCTGAAGGAGATCAGCCTTGGATGTTCATTGGAAGGAATGATGCTAAAGCTGAAACTCCAGTACTTTGGCCATCTCATGTGAAGAGTTGACTCACTGGAAAAGACTCTGATGCTGGGAGGGACTGCAGACAGGAGGAGAAGGGGATGACAGAGGATGAGATGGCTGGATGGCATCACGGACTCGATGGATGTGAGTCTGAGCGAACTCCGGGAGTTGATGATGGACAGGGAGGCCTGGCGTGCTGTGATTCACGGGGTCGCGAAGAGTCAGACACGACTGAGAGACTGAACTGAACCATTTACATGTGCAATTTTAAAAATAAAATGAATGAATATAATGAAACAGACTCACAGGTAACAGATATAGAGAACAAACCATTGGTTACCAGTAGGGATAGGAAAGGGGGGAGGATCAAGATAGGGGTTAAATGATACAAACTACTATATAAAAAATAAATAAGCAACAAAGGGTATTTTGTACAGAAAAGGGAAATAAATTAATTATTTTGTAATAACTTTAAATGGAGTATAATCCATAAAAGTTTTGAACCACTGTTATACACCTGAAACTAATATATTATAAATCAACTGTACTTCAGTTTACAAAAACACTTTGGATAGTCTGATATGCAGTTTCTTCAATTACAAGAAAAAGAGAGGCATACTGAATAGTACTGTGAGTCTTTGAAAGCAAAGTTATAAAACAGTAAGAAAATCAACACATTATTAATTTTATATTAACTGTCACTCACCTTATGCCTATGGAAGGATATGCTATCCGCTTCAACACAAGTCTTGCACACAATGTTCTACACCATGAATACTTAGGCAGTGATGAGAACCATGATGACACAAAAACATCTCATACAGTTCTTGTATAAGTTAGTAGATTTTTCACACAAAGATACACACACATATACAACAGATAGGTTTTCATATGATAACCATATGGCACAGCGATTCTTTACTATTCATTAAGTGGAGGTGGATCATCATGAAGGTCTTCATCCTTGTCATCGTCACACTGAGTAGGCTGAGGACAAGGAGGAAGAGGACAGCTTTGTCTTGCTGTCTCAGGGGTGGCAGAGGTGGAGGAGGTGGAAAGGGAGGCAGGAAAGGCAAGCACATTCAGCATAACATCAAAATACATAATAATCTCTTCTGACTTTTTTGCTTTTTCATACTTCTAAAAACTGTTTCTATATGATATCAATGCTTTCTCCACCATTTGCTTTTGTTCCAGTGTCCATATCAATAAAAGGGTCTGTGTTGCAAAGAAGTCAAAAGCAGTCTTAAATGATGGAACCCCTTCTGCCAGACTGTCTATGTCAATTTACTTTCTGGCACTGCTGCTTCTACACCTTCCTCATCTGGCACTGGTTCAGAAGCACTTGCCCCCATCAAGTCATCTTCTGTCAATTCCTCTAGTGTGGTATCCAGCAGCTTTTAAAGTTTTCCAAGATCTGTATCTTGAAACCCTTCACCCACCCCACCCTACTTTTTTTTTTCTCCATATCCATGCTCTCTTTCATGACTTCCCTGTAAATTCTGTGAAATCATGCCAACATCTGGATACCGTTTACTCCAACAGGAATTTATAGTTTTGGGCTTGATGGTTTTTATGGTTTTTTTCTATAACTATGATGACATCTTCAATGATGTAATCATTTCAACAGTGTAATCATTTCAGACTTTCATGATGTTCTCTGTATCTGGGTACTTGGCATAGCATTAACAATTCTAATGAGATGGGTGAAACTGGAGCCGATTTACAGAGTGAAGTTAGCCAGAAAGAAAAACACCAATACAGTATACTGACACATATATATGGAATTTAGAAAGATAGTAATGATGACCCTGTATGTGACACAACAAAAGAGACACAGAGGTATAGAATGGACTTTTGGCCTCTGAGGGAGAGGGAGAGGGTGGGATGATTTGGGAGAATGGCATTGAAACATGTATACTATCATGTAAGAAATGAAGTGCCAGTCTATGTTCAATACAGGATACAGGATGCTTGGGGCTGGTGCACGGGATGATCCGGAGGGATGATGTGGGGTGGGAGGTGGGAGGGGGCTTCGGCGTTGGGAGATCGTGTACACCTGTGGCTGATTCATGTCAATGTATGGCAAAACCAATACAGTACTGTAACGTAGAATAAAGTATTAAAAAAAATTTAAAAAGAAAAAAACCAATTCTTTCCGTAGACTACCATGTGTAATGAGCCTTAAAGGTCCCTAAAACTCCTTGATCTAGAGGCTGAGTTAGAGATGTGTTTGGGAGCAAGTGGGTCACTTTGATGCCTTCAATGTTGAATTCATGGGGTTCTGGGTGGAAGGGACATTTTTCAGTATCAAAAGAACTTTAGAAGGCAGTTCCTTTCTGACTTCAGAGATAGAACATTGTTGGGATCAATCCCCCAAAAAGGTTCTCATTGTTTAGGCCTTCTTGTACAACCAAAAGACAGACGGCTGGTGCTTATCTTTCCCCATTAAGGTCCAGGGATTAGCAGCTTTTTAGCAGCTTTATAGCTAAGGGCTGTCTTGGATAAAACTGATTGTGTTTTCACAAAACAGTAGTTAGCCTCTCTTCCTGCTTAAATATTGGTGCATGTTTCCATTCCTTACTAATAAGTGTTCTTGTTGGCATTTTTTTTGTCCCCCAGAATAAGGTAGTTTCATCTGCATTAAAAACCTGTTCAGGCAGATATCCTTTCTCCTTAATGATTTTCATAATGGCATCTGGTAACTCGTCTGCTGCCTCTTGGTCAACAGAAGCTGCTTACACCTCTGTAACTCAAACTATCTTTTTCTGGTATTAAAGTCTCTAGCTTTAGATCCTTTACATTCCTTTTGCTTTAAGTTGGCATATATTTTCTCCACTTTTTCTCAAATCATATTAGAGTCTATAGGTGCCTTTTTAATAGCAATCCTGAACCCACATAAAAGCTGCATTTTCAATACAAGCTAAAAAGGTATTTTGCAAAAAGTGCAAGGATTTTGTGTCTGCTGGCATAGCTACAGCAATAGCTTCATGAATTTCCTTTTTTTTACAATAGCCTTTACCCTAAGTTCATTTACCTTTAAGTGGTGGGCAACCACAGCTGCAGACCTTGCTCTATAGAGCACATATAAAGCAATTCAACTTTTCCACTTTTCTCTGCTTCCTGTAAGTATTTCCAGCATCACTAGCAGCACTTTGTATGGGGCCCATGGTGTTTGTCAAGGTTTATGGTACTGCACTAAAAAAGGCAAAAAACACGCAAGAATCATAAGAGGTCACTTTTTACTGTGATACACAATTTACTGGAGAAACAAACTGCTCATGCAGAGATGATTAGCATCACACAACACTTTAATTGGCGCTCACTGCAATAGCAACAGGAGGTGGCTACAAAATTATTATAGTAGTATAGTACATATTAAAGTTAATTGTATACAATTATGACTTAATACTGCAGTTTTATGTTTATCTTTCATCTGCAAGTTGTGCCAGGTATGGCCTGTGTCTGTATGCATGAATTTTGATAAATTTTAACTTTTCACAATAGATTTGTGTATATTTTATGGTAATAAATGATAAAATAGATTGCTGCTGCTGCTGCTAAGTCGCTTCAGTCATGTCCGACTGTGCGACCCCATAGACGGCAGCCCATTAGGCTCCCCCGTCCCTGGGATTCTCCAGCAAGAACACTGGAGTAGTTGCCATTTCCTTTTCCAATGCATGAAAGTGAAAAGTGAAAGTGAAGTCACTCAGTCCTGTCCGACTCTTAGCGACCCCATGGATTGCAGCCCACCAGCCTCCTCTGTCCATGGGATTTTCCAGGCAAGAGTGCTGGAGTGGGGTGCCATTGCCTTCTCCGTAAAATAGACTAGTGTCTACATATATTTTTTACATGGATATTACTCTTTCAATATCTCTGGGCTATTTGATTTCCTTAAGTTTTTTCAAACATTCACAAATCTCCAAAAAAAATTTCCAACATATTTATTAAAAACATCCTCATGTAAATGTATCTCCTCTGTTTAAACTTATATTTTCTGACCACAATGAGAAAAACACTCAAGTGAAAGTCAATCAGTTGTGTCCAACTCTTCGCGACCCCATGGAATTCTCCAGGTCATAATACTGGAGTGGGTAGCTTTCCCTTCTCCAGGGGATCTTCCCATCCCCGGGATTGAACCCAGGTTTCCTGCATTGCAGGCAGATTCTTTACCATCCGAGCCACTAGGAAAGCCCAAAAATCCCGAAGTGGGTAGCCTATCCTTTCTCCAGTGGATCTTCCCAACTCAGGAATTGAATTGGGGTCTCTTGCATTGCAGGCAGATTCTTTACCAGCTGAGCTACAAGGAAAGCCCCGAGAAACCCTCAAAATGAGTAAAAAAGCGGATGTTGAAGGCTGCCTCAATCAATATGACTTCAACTCATCTGTAGTATTTCTTCAGAGCTGGAACGTCAAAGGTCAAAGAGATTTCTCCCATTCCCTTGAAGCTAAGGTTCTGTGTGGGACTACCTGTTGCCAATAAAACACAGTTGTGTGAGACAGCAGAACTGACTTTGTAAAGTGAAGATCACATACTTCCTCAGAGGTTCTGTCTCGGAATTTGGTTTCTCTGCAGTGGTTACAGTAGAATATCTGTGTGTGTATGTTAGTCGCTAAGTTGTGTCCAACTCTTGGCAACCCCGTGGACTGTAGCCTGCCAAGCTCCTCTGTCCATGGGATTTTCCAGGCAAAGAATACTGGAGTGGGTTGCAATTCCCTTCTCCAGAGGATTTTTCCAATCCAGGGATCGAACTCTGGTCTCCTGCATTGCAGGCAGACTCTTTACTGTTTGAAAAAACCAGGAAAGCCCCAGTAGAACATCTGGTGTCTAGTAATTAGCTTTGTGAATTGCAAAGGAAAGGTACTGCCAGTAACTAAGAACTTGGCCAAAACAATCCCAACTACTTGATGATTTTAAAAATGTCTCAACCTTATAGACCAAAGAAGAAATAAAAACTGAAATTATATCATGCTTGGAAGTTAACTGCAATGAAAATATCAAAATTTATGGGATGGTACTCAAAAGTGTGTTTAGAGGAAAATTCGTAGCTTTAAAATGTTAACATACAAATATCATTATTAAATATGAGGACTTTGGGGTCAAACTGCCTTGGTTTGAATACTAACTCTTGAACTCAGTGCTCAGAACTCAGTCATGTATGATTATGAGCAACTTATTCAGTTCCCCTCCAAGCCTGTATCCCTTTATCTGAAAAAATGGAGATATTATCTCAGAGTTGTTAGAAAGATTAAACAGGAAATACACAAGCAACTGAGAATGCACACAGAAAGATCTAAAGCCCTCAGCTCAGTGCTTAGCATAATCACTCAAACAATATTAAATATTAGTATAAGAAATTAGCAAATGGATATAACAGTCTCTCTCTAGAGGAAAATAGAATGCGGAGAGTAAATTGGGAGTTAGAAATTTTCTCAATGAAGTAAATTCCGTATCTACCCTTCATCCGTTTTCAGTAGGTTCCAGGACTATCACAACCCTATTCAAAGAAATGAAAGGATTTGGAACCTTGCCCCAAGGAAAAAATGCTTGAAGATTTCTTGTAGAAACAATTTTTGTTAGAATCTCCTGATTCTGCATGAGAGAAGTTTTAGAACTATTTAGGGGACTACCCAAAATTAGATTGAATTAAGTCTCCCCAAGTATATTCATAAAACATTCAATACCAATATTAACGTGATTTCTAACTTGGTATCTAGTCATTTTTATCAGTCATACTCAAACATCAAGCATGTCATTTGTAACAANAAAAGACTCTTGAGAGTCCCTTGGACTGCAAGGAGATCCAACCAGTCCATTCTGAAGAAGATCAACCCTGGGATTTCTTTGGAAGGAATGATGCTAAAGCTGAAACTCTAGTACTTTGGCCACCTCATGAGAAGAGTTGACTCATTGGAAAAGACTCTGATGCTGGGAGGGATTGGGCGCAGGAGGTGAAGGCGACGACCGAGGATGAGATGGCTGGATGGCATCACGGACTCGATGGACGTGAGTCTGAGCGAACTCCGGGAGATGGTGATTAACAGGGATGCCTGGCGCGCTGCAAATCATGGGGTCACAAAGAGTCGGACGCGACTGAACTGAACTGAACTGAATTGACTCTTAGAACAATCCTATGCACAAGCTAAGCAAGTCACTTGTTACTATTCCAACTAAAGTTTTACAAAGGAGAAAACAGAGTTTCAGAGACATTTTATATAATTTCTTTGAAGTCACTAAATGGCAGGGCATAGAAATTTAGAACTCAGTTAAGAACCAAAAAGTACTAGACTCAGTACAATATTTTCCTTATATTTTTATCCAGTAGTACCTTTAGGCTGCCTGCTAGAGTTATGGTATTTGAGAGGGTTTTTATTTACTAAGAAGAAAACACTCTTGTGTTTCATCAGGATTTCTTTCTACAACTCTTTTAACACAGCTCTAATTCTAAATACCTTAAGAGTATAAGGATCTGCCATTATCATTAGTACAGTTATTCCCAACAGTATCTAGTTTTATTCCNTTATCCAGTAGTACCTTTAGGCTGCCTGCTAGAGTTATGGTATTTGAGAGGGTTTTTATTTACTAAGAAGAAAACACTCTGTGTTTCATCAGGATTTCTTTCTACAGCTCTTTTAACACAGCTCTAATCCTAAATACCTTAAGAGTATAAGGATCTGCCATTATCATTAGTACAGTTATTCCCAACAGTACCTAGTTTTATTCCATTCCCAAAAAATGTAAAAAGGTTTTCCTGTTCATTCTATATAACAATATTAACTCTGGATTCATCATTTAACTATCATAACTCTTCATGAGCACACTTACATTTCATTGCTTAGATATATTCTCACAGCTGTGCATGCTCAGTCGCTCAGTTGTGTCTGACTCTGTAACCCCATGGGCTACAGCAGGCCAGGCTTCCCTGTCCTTCACTATCTCCCAGTTTGCTCAAACTCATGTCCATTGTGTCGATGATGTCACCCAATCACCTCCTTCTCTGTCGCCTCTTGCCCTCAATCTTTCCCAGCATCAGGATCTTTTCCAATGAGTTGGCTTGTGCTATACAGTAGGTCTTTTTTTTCCTGTTTTATATATAGTAGCTTATATCTGCTAATCCCAAACTCCTAATTTATCCCTCTCCAACCCTCTTTCCCCTTTGGTAACCATAAGTTTGTCTTCTCTGTCTGTGAGTCTGTTTCTGTTTTGTAAATAAGTTCATTGGTGTCATACTTTAGATTCCACTTATAAGGGATACTATGTGGTATTTCCAAGCAGATATTTTTATCTTTCCTTTAGTTATGGTCTCCCTTTCAATTTTAAGATATTACTGAATCTATAAATAGATCATGCAAAATGTTCTTTAATTCAGATATTTTACTAATTCAGATAGGTAGGTGTGTTGGAATACTCCTCCTATCAAGTTGAACTGGGGAAGTTCTCTGTTTCTAGAAGGCTGATTTCCAGTGTATTCACATATTGCACAAACTTCCAGCACTCTCATGAAGTCAGACTAATCACTGGTACTGGTGTTCAGAGCTGCTGCCAAGCTCACAGTCAAGTGAAGCTGGATAAAGTGAAGCTGCCCTCTGGACAGAGCAGACTAAACAGGGTAGAAGCTTGATCTTGGGGTTGCTACTTCCCAAGCAAATCAGCTGTTCAGGAGGTGGCCCAAGACAAAAGCTACCCACAGGAACAACTATGATAAACTGAACCAATCAAGTCTGCCTTCTTAGGACATCTGAAATCAAAAGGAAGTAAGAAATTGGTAGTGGGACAGAAATGGAGACCCCTGGAGAGAGGGCAGTAAGTATAAGTGATAAAAATGCAGAGGCCAGAAAACAGAGAAATGGTGGAAAGTCAGTAATGGTAGAAGCAAGCAAAAAAGAAGACCAAGAGAAGCTGATTCACTGCAATGGTGGAACAGCTGCCACATCAGTTCAGTTCAGTTGCTCAGTCGTGTCCGACTCTTTGTGACCCCATGGACTGCAGCACACCAGGCTTCCCTGTCCATCACCAACTCCTGGAGCCTACTCAAACTCATGTCCATAGCATCAGTNCACATCAGTTCAGTTCAGTTGCTCAGTCGTGTCCGACTCTTTGTGACCCCATGGACTGCAGCACACCAGGCTTCCCTGTCCATCACCAACTCCTGGAGCCTACTCAAACTCATGTCCATCGCATCAGTGATGCCATCCCACCATCTCATCCTCTGTCATCCCCTTCTCCCACCTTCACCTTTCCCAGCATCAGGGTCTTTTCCAATGAGTCAGTTCTTTGCATCAGGTGGCCAAGATTTTGGATTGTCAGCTTCAGCATCAGTCCTTCCAATGAATATTCAGGACTGATTTCCTTTAGGATGGACTGGTTGGATCTCCTTGCAGTCCAACGGACTCTCAAGAGTCTTCTCCAACACCACAGTTCAAAAGCATCAATTCTTCGGCACTCAGCTTTCTTTATAGTCCAACTCTCACATCTGTACANAGATGAGGGTTTGGGTAGACTCTGGGAGTTGGTGATGGACAGGGAGGGTCGGCGTGCTGCGGTTCATGAGGTTGCAAAGAGCTGGACGTGACTGAGCGACTGAACTGAACTGTACCCTGTTGGTGGGACTGTAAACTGGTACAGCCATTATGGACAACAGTATGGAGGGTGCTTAAGAAATAAAAACTAGAACTACCGTATGATCCTGCAGTCCCACTTCCAGGTATATAACTAAAGGAAATCCACTCAGGATCTCAAATACATTATATCTAATGTTAGAACTGCAGCCCTCCTTAGGTTTGATACTTGGAGTATGTAACCCAATCAATCATCTTTACTGTCAACCTCCAGGACACATGCACAACCATCATAACTAGGACTCTGACACAACTTTCCCTTCAACACCTCAGCGCCCTGGCTGGGAAGGAGTCTCACTTGGAAAGGGTGTTTGGCATGGCTGGTCTTCTTTCAAACTTGGAGGCAGGCCTGACTTCCCACAAAGTGGCTAGCTGATATCCTGCTTTATGTTAGGGAATCTGCCTTGCAACATTCTGCACTGTCACTTGCCAGACTCTGGGGACTGTCACTGCCTGCACACACTACTCTTGAAACCCTTACTTGCTTGAATGTTGACACTGACCTGGGCAAGCCACAGATGGCCCAGAATGTCCACCTGGACATGAGCAGTGACTGCTGGTCCCTGCAGCTCCCCGGCCATGGGGGCATTCCTGAATTCATCTCCTTTTCTGCTGACCTGCCTTTACAGCACTACCTCTGTTAACACAAAACATTGACAATCCTGAGTATTGAAACACTGTTTAAAAAGTGCTGCTGCAACAAAGGAAACTATAAGTAAGGTGAAAAGACAGCCTTCTGAATGGGAGAAAACAATAGCAAACGAAACAACTGACAAACAACTAATCTCAAAGATTTACAAGCAACTTATGCAGCTCAACTCCAGAAAAATAAACGATCCAATCAAAAAATGGGCCAAAGAACTAAACAGGCATTTCTCCAAAGAAGACATACGGATGGCTAACAAACACATGAAAAGATGCTCAACATCACTCATTATCAGAGAAATGCAAATCAAGACCACAATGAGGTACCACTTCACACCAGTCAGAATGGCTGC
>SJYW01029364.1:60549-71774 GCA_006410735.1 Raphicerus campestris
AAGGTGGGAAGAAGAAGAGGAAAAAGTAGAAGGAGAAGATGAGAAGATGTGTATAAGAGACAGATGTATGGCAAAACCAATACAGTACTGTAAAATAGAATAAAGTATTAAAAGGAAAAAAAATAAAATAAACTATGAAAAAAAATAAATAAATAAAAATAAAAAGTGCTGCTGTTTTTAAAATTTAAAGAGTAAATCCCAACTAACTCTATTTTGAGATATTTTTGAGAATTTCATTATATGTTAATGAAACATATAATGCAAGGATGGAGGAATCAAACCACATCATTTCTAACTCCAGAAAGAGCTAGAGTGTAAGTGACTCAAAAGTGTAATGGTGGCCTAGCAGCTAAGACTCCCTGCTCCCAGTGCAAGGTCTGGGTTTGAACTGGTTAGGGAATTCGATCCCACATGCTGAATACTAAGACCTGGCACAAATAAATAGATATATATTTTTTAAAGCGTATCAACCAACCACTTGCTTGGTTGCTCCAATCAACTTGGAGAGACTCAACTGACTGTCTCCAGGGCTCGCTGTTAGGGCCACTGTTATGAAATAACCTAAAGAAGAAATCAGAAATATGACCATCAAATGTGTGGAAGGCATTTCACTGAGTACGAATGAAAACTGAGTGGGAAGTAGGATAGAGAATCTTTGTGCAAGAAAGAAAAAGCATATGAGAAGCCGGGTTTCAAGTGCTATAGAAAGCTCAGGGACACAGATGATCGTGTGTTACCCTAACCTTGCAAGGAGGGAGTGCTTTTATGAATCAACAAAGCTTTAAGGCATTTGCTGTATCAGAGAGTAGAAAGGTCCAAAGTGAGAAAGCTCAGTTCTGTGCACACAGGAAAAACAGCCACCTTGGTTCCATAACTAAGCCCCAAATTCAACAGGAAAGAGATCATAAATTATGCCAAGTACTCATCAATGTTTATTACTGAAATGAATGACAAATAATTTCATCCAACAATCTCCAAACTGCTTAAAACTATGACAATATTTAACTTCTCAAATTTCATGACCTTGTTCTTTCTGTGCTCTAGTTTCTAAACAGCCTGACAATTCTATTTCTTTTCAAAAATTCTTATGCTCACAGAGAATAAACTGGTGGTATCATAAAATTATTTCAGTTCGAATAAAAGGTGTATTCCTGCCAGACATTTCACCCAGCTGCAAATTATCTGAACTGAAACAAATAAAATCATGCATTACTTTTTATATCAGCCTGTAAAACTTCATGAACTATATATACTGCCTACTTCAGATTTTACTTAGAAGCTTTTAATTTTCTTTGAATCATACCATCCATGAGATTTTCTAATGACATGATAGGAATCTTAATATTCAAAAGTGTTTATACTTTTAAAAATCAGGATAGCAGGAACCTACACAAAAGGACTCCCTGTTTCTGATAGGAATATGCCATGGTCAGGCTTTATGCTCACATCACACAAAGATGGGCTGTTGTTTTCACACAGTTGGTATTTTTCATTCTCTATTTTTTGGTTCCAAAACGTAGCCTTCATTTTCATCACAAAGAGACGTCTATGATTTCTTCTTCTGTCCACTTTTGCAAGTCTTTTGCATCATTTACCATCCATAGCTTCGCAAAACTCTTTAGCTTTTTCCTGGACAGAAAATAAAATACCATTTCTTTTATAAATGGAATTGTTAGGGGCCAGTCCATCCCATCAAAACTATAAAAAGTCTGTGATATTAGAATAGCAGGCAGGCTGTATGGTTAGGAGGCTATGGCAGGGCGCATCAGCCTTTTGGTGAAAGAAGTTCTCAGGGAGGCTGCTTTAATCAAGAGACCAAGGTTGCTGATCAGCTCCAGGGAGGGGATGGCACAGCTTCCTCCTCTTCTAACTCAGCTAGAGGCTGTGTGTGCTCACAGGATGAGAAGTGAAATTGACTTAATAAAATAATGCAGGCTATTGGAAAAGTAAAATGCCAACATAACACAGACCTACTTTTCTTTCTGCAAAAACACAATCCCGTGAAATATTAACATCTTATGGAAAAACCTGAATGAACTTTTTGACCAACCCAATATTTAGGGTCTGAAGACGGAACGTATGAGTTCCAATCGTGGCTCTACCACCAACTAGCTGGATGACCCTGGTCCCGGTCAGTTTCCTACCCTCACTTGGCCTCATTTTTCCCAACTACAACAGAGGATGAGAGCAGTACCTATTTCACAAGGTTAGCCTAAGGGTTAAGGGAATTAATGTGTGTAAAGCAGTAGGAATAGTACCTGGCTACAGTGTCTAGACTGCTGCTAAGGACTGACTACCTAAACTTGCTGGTATCCATAGCAAGCACTCAATAAATATTNATGACCCTGGTCCCGGTCAGTTTCCTACCCTCACTTGGCCTCATTTTTCCCAACTACAACACAGGATGAGAGCAGTACCTATTTCACAAGGTTATCCTAAGGGTTAAGTGAATTAATGTGTGTAAAGCAATAAGAATAGTCCTGGCTACAGTGTCTAGACTGCTGCTAAGGACTGACTACCTAAACTTGCTGGTATCCATAGCAAGCACTCAATAAATATTAGCTATTAACAAACTCACAAGGATCCACCAGATTCAGTTTGGGTTCTGTGACCAATGAAATCAATGTGATAACCACTTTTAGTGAAAAGGAAAAACAACAAATAGAGTGTGTCCTGATAAATCAAAAGATATCATGCCAATGCAGCCTCTTTCTACAATTCTCTGTCTTATTAAGCTAACTTTCTAGATTTTAAAATATTATATACTAATTGGAAGAGCTAAACTATTTTTTCCCGTCTTAAATTATTTTAATTGGAGAATAGTTACTTTACAATATCATGACGGTTTCTGCTATATATCAACATGAATCGGCCACAGTCTCTCCCCACCCTGTCCCTCTGGGTTGTCCCAGAGCACTGGCTTTGGGTACTCTGCTTCATGTTATCGAATTTGCACTTTGTCCTCTATTTTACATATGGTAATATACATGTTTCAATGCTGTTCTCTCAAAGGATCTCACCCTCGCCTTCTCCCACTGAGTCCTTTACATNGGAGAATAGTTACTTTACAATATTGTGACGGTTTCTGCTATATATCAACGTGAATCGGCCACAGTCTCTCCCCACCCTATCCCTCTGGGTTGTCCCAGAGCACTGGCTTTGGGTACTCTGCTTCACGTATCGAATTTGCACTTTGTCCTCTATTTTATATATGGTAATATACATGTTTCAATGCTGTTCTCTCAAAGGATCTCACCCTCGCCTTCTCCCACTGAGTCCTTTACATCTGTGTCTCCTTTGCTTCCCTGCATGTAGGATCCTTGGGGCCATCTTTCTAAAGTCTATCTATATGCATTAATATACAGTAGTTGTCTTTCAGAAGAGTTAAAATACTTATAAATAACCTGTGAATTTTACTGCTCTTGCTTTATAGCCTACAAGAGCTTTCATATCTTACTGCCATCTTGCATCTTTTGTAGTAAAGTTTAATTCCAGTTTCTTTATGAAAAAAGAAAAACAAGACAATAAGAGAGGATTTAAAGTTGTCTGTGGACTTTGAGCAGAACTAAGGGCTAAGCATACTTTTAAAATCTCATAGATGATCACTTTTCCCTCTAGAAAAATTTTATGTGAATCTACTTTGTAACAAGTAACTAGAAGTAGCCCGTCACTGACCGGATCATTTGTTTCTAATCTGGTGTTGTGGAAAGGATCCAGAAGAGAATGCCACCAGAGGAAACGGCAAAGTGTGGCAGTGCTCCAGCACCGTGGACCTGACCCACCACCGGTTACCATGGCAGGGTCAGGAGTGCGAGGCAGGAACACAGAGGAAGAAAGAGGAGGAGCAAAGCTGCTTGCAGCACTGTCGGTGTACAAGCCGGCAACTGTCTCTTAACTAAAATATCAGGTGTTCACAGTCAATATTTAAATTGGTAATAATTCCCAGAACTAAACAAGATTCCTACAGCATAATGGCCGGCCAGGATGGTCTATCTGACTTACAGCCTATTTGCTCCAGATCACATGGTCATGGACCAGAGCAATAATGCCCTGTCCCAGGTCAATTAGACTCTTCAGGCAGAGCAGGGTGGGGTAGGAGGTGGGCGAGGAGTTTATGCTGTTTTAAAATATAATCTTATATTTGGGAAACAAAAGGCTGCAATTTACTATTTATTAATAGGATATTTTCTTAGGAATATCTTCCTTCCAAAGTATGTTTCAGGTTTGCATGATGATCAGTTCATATACTGACTACATACTCGCTGGATGTCCAGGGTAAAAGTGCATCACATAAAGCATTCTAGGTGATGGAGAAGTTTGTTTAGAATAAAAAATCTGTCACAAACAAATCCACAAAGTGACATGCACAGATACCGACTCTAATCACCTTGCTCTGTGATACTGATTTTACCAAAAAGTTCATTCAGGCATTTCTGTAAGATGTTATGTAAAAAACCTCAAGTACTTGGTTAACACAGTACCATTACCTTCATTCACATTCTGACAGAATTCTTCCTTTTTGAATGCAAATGCTGCATAGCTGGATGAGCATAAAAGAAATACTCTAAATATTATTTATATATCAAGGTTTCCATTAGTAATATTCTTCATAAATGAATATTTTAAGCAGCCAATGTGTTGTATACATTAAGGAGTTAATTCTTTAGAAAAATGACTGGAAAACCAACTTAGCAACTTAACAGATAAAGATCTGACCAGAGAGGCCTAAATGAATTCACATGGGCTTGGGAAGAACCCTTTTCATTTTATCATAATTGAATGTTTCAGAATATTTGAAGAGGCACTTGAAGGAAGATCTGATGTTCATTTACAGGACAATCCTCTTCCTGGGACAACTTGGAAGAGTTCATTATACATCAAAAATGCAGCACAATCATTCTGACCTTTTCATATTTACTAATCCTTCCAGCTCTTTGGACTTGCTAGCTGCTTTCTTTAAAATTTCTCCAGGAACATCTGCTAGTTTAGCCACATTGAGTCCATAACTCCTTGCCGCAATTCCTCTGGTTATTTGATAAAGAAATATGACAGAATCAGGGACCTGGTCTTCTTCATCTAAAAAAATAAAGTTAAAAGAAAGAGAGAGATAAAGAAAACCACACTTGAAAATTGAAAGAAATTAAAGACAAAATAAAAATCTGTGTAACTTTATTCAATTAAAATTTGTAATCTGAAAAAGAAATTCATTGTTCCTAATCTCTTGTTACCTTCTTTTATCAATATTACATATCTAGAAAAAGGGTAAATACCGTTTTGAAAATGCTTTTGCATTTAGGATCTATCTTTTAGCTCAGTTAAAATGCTTTTTAACAATTATTCATTGTAAGTTTAGAAATATTTAGTTGTATGCTGTTTGCTGAAAATTTTCAAATGAATTACTATACCCCAAAAAGAGTGATTCTGATACCTGGTACAATATAATTTCTCCTTTAAAAACAGTTTTGGTGGTTTTTTTAAAGTGTTTTCCAGTGAAAGAATGCATTCACCAGTCTTGTATGTAATATACTCTGTTAAGTAACATATATAAAGGATGTTTCCAAGAGTGCAAGAAACAAAGCCACAAAAACAGATAAGGAAATATATGTTGCACAGTTTAAATAACAAGACAGAAATTTTGGCTTATTAAATATCCTAGTTAAAAAAGAGTTATACATATGAAAGTTGATACTGTTCACATGTGGGCATGCTAAATTGCTTCAGTTATGTCCAACTCTGTGCAGCCCTATGGACTGTAGCCCACCAGGCTCCTCTGTCCATGGGATTCTCCAGGCAAGAACACTGGAGTGGGCTGCCATGCCTTCCTCCAGGGATGGAACCCCAGGTCTCTTGCATTGGCAAGCAGGTTCTTTACCACTAGTGCCACCTGGAAAGCCCGTGGATGCCGTTTGGTACCATCCAAACCCCATTCAGACTGCCCCAGCTATTAGAGCAACCCTCAGCTCTGTGCTCTCTTTGGGAACTTCTGCAGCTGGAGAAAGCTGTTTCACCCAAGGTCACCTCGCATCTTGGGGAGCCTGCATCCAGTGTACTGGCTGCTCCAGGGGCTGACAGGAAGCTCTGAAGATGGCCACCAAAGCTCCCCTGCCTCCTGGTGTCCATGTNGGGAACCTCTGCAACTGGAGAAAGCTGTTTCACCCAAGGTCACCTCGCATCTTGGGGAGCCTGCATCCAGTGTACTGGCTGCTCCAGGGGCTGACAGGAAGCTCTGAAGATGGCCACCAAAGCTCCCCTGCCTCCTGGTGTCCATGTCCTCACGTCATTCTCCCTCTCTGACTGTGAGCTGAACCAAGGGACTTGCTTCTAAATAGAATACGACAAAAATTATGGCATGTCACTTTTGGGATTAGACTGCAGGAGACTGTGGCCTGTCTCGGGCGCTCTCACTTTCCTCCCTGTTTGCTCTACAGGGAGCCAGCGGCCATACTGTGGGCTGCCCTGTGGAGAGGTCCACATGAAGAGAAACCGAGGTCTCTGGACAGCAGGTCAGTGGGGTCTGGAGGCCAGCCAGCTGTGTGAGTGACCTTGGAAGGGGACATTCTGAGGCATGCCAGTAGCATGTGAGGGGGCTGGGAAGTGGGTCGTCCAGTCAGGCCTTGAAGTGATGCTACCTGGCCAACATCTGGATGAAGCCTGTGAGGGACTGTGAGGTGTTCAGCTTGGGTTCGTGACCTACAGGAATTATGAGATAATAAACAGTTACTGTTTTAAGCTGCTATGTTTTAGGGGGAAATTTGTTATGGAACAATAGATAATAAAAGGTATAAAAGTCTGGCTCTCTCACCTCAAGCTGAGGTGACTCTGAAGGACCAACCCCTGACCGGGCTCTCAGCAGGGTTGGCTGAAATCTTACAACTGTAACCCAGCCCAGGACTACCCAGTCTTGCTCGGGTGTTGATGGTGAAAGCTCTCCTCAATAAAACTGACACTCTAATTTCAGAATCTGTTTCCTAGGGCACCAGTCTACCACCTAATACATACGCTTGAAGCTAAAACTTTTAAAGAATTGCGATATCATGAAGTACAGTGTTCACTGGAAGGACTGATGTTGAAGCTGAAACTCTAATACTTTTTGGCCACCTGATGCGAAGAGCTGACTCACTAGAAAAGACCCTGATGCTGGGAAAGATTGAGGGCAGGAGGAGAAGGGGACGACCGAGGATGAGATGGTTGGATGGCATCACCAACTCAATGGGTATGAGTCTAAGTGAACTCCAGGAGTTGGTGATGGACAGGGAGGCCTGGTGTGCTGCGGTCCATGGGGTTGCAAAGAGTCGGACATGACTGAGCAACTGAACTGAACTGAAGTACAGCAGTACAAAGACAACACTGTGAAGGTATTCAGAACAAAATGTGCCATTTTGGCATGCAGACTCTCTTGAGCTGAAGACAGTGAAGGTCCAAAAGGCTCAGGAAGACCTTTCTATCTCCCCCTTCAATGGCCTAAAAGAATTTAGATGGGCAGAGGGGTGCTGGCTTGGACACAGACTATTACCAGAGAGAACTTTTATCAGAATGACCTATGCATATGGCAAGACAAACAATCTAATTAACAAATATCTGTCTTTCCCATTTTCCCGTCAATTACCCTCCTCCTCTTTGAAGCTTCTTTTCCTATCCCATTCCTTAGCTCAGGATGGTAGAGAAGCCTCAACTGCCTCACTGGCCCTCATATTTTTCTAGGGCCCCTGTAGGTACATAATTAAATTTGCTTTTCTCCAGTTAATCTGCCTTATGTAAATTTGGTTATCAGATCAGCCACAGAACCAAGAACAAATTCTTCCTCCCCAACAGCTGCATACAATTTAATCTTCGATAAATCTAAAGCAATTCAGGATTATGCAGCTTTTATTACAAACTTCAACATAATTGCACTCTACTGCAAAAAATGGCCAAGATGACCAGATTCAAAGTGACTTCTGAGACCCTGGTATACTTATTACAAGTTTATCAGGAGTTTTTCTCATAACATTATTTCATTTGATAAATATGTAAGCTTTACTCTTTTATCAGCTAAAAGCTAAAAAGCCCAAAGACCGAACACAACAGAGAAAAAAGGATAATGGAAATTTCTTTAATCTCCTCTAAGAATTCAGCAACAGACAAATAATACCTTTCTAAGGGTGGGTGCTAGAGGTGGGAGGTGAAAAGAATGCTGACACTCTCAGAATACATAGACTAAAACTCACGTTGCAAAGCACTAAGAATATCCTTTACCTCCCAAGAAAACTAAACGAACACAAAGAACAGGTGACGAAGTGGGTGGGAAAAGACTAGGGAGGAAGCATGTAGAAACCAGTGCCTGAAAACCTGGATAGTTTTTTGTTACCCTTCAACTGCTCACAAGACCCAAAGCGAAGTGAACAGCAGTGGGGTGTCAAAAAGGTGAACTCTTCATTTTTAAGACAAACACAGACTTTATCACTTCAACTAGGCTAGCCCTAACTGATGTTTTCACCTCTAGCCTCACCTCTATAATCCAGACTTGACAATGACCTTTCTAAAAATGAGATTAACTCATCTGTCAGTCCATCTGTCCATTCATTATCCATCCATTCATCCATCCATCCTTTACTCAAAGCCTGCTGCTAAATTCCATAAACTCCTCTCATTTAAACATTGCTTTGCTGACAGCTTTTTTCTTTTTTTGCTTTATATACATATAATATGTAGTATATATAATACAGCTAGCTAAATATGCTTCTTAAATACAGCTATAAAATATAGCTAAATTATATCTGTTGCCCCAAAAGACTCATTAACACATCTTAGGACAAACAACTGCTGAATCTGTCATCATATGTAGTCTCTACTTTAGTAATGATTAGGGTAGTTCTTGGTGGCACTAGTGGTAAAGAACCTGCCTGCTAATGCAAGAGACATAAGAGATGTAGGTTTGACCCCTGATGGGAAGATCCCCTGGAGAAGGAAATGGCAACCCACTCCAGTGTTCTTGCCTGGAGAATCCCATGGACAGAGGAGCCTGGAGGGCTAGAGTCCATGGGGTCACAAAGGGTCGGACACAACTGAAGTGACTTTAGCACACAGCATGGTAGTTCTCAGAGCAGCATCAAGGTAAATAATGTGACCACTCTTCCATAATCACCTGAAGGAGCTGTATTATAGTTAGGTTCTAGCTTAAGACTATCTTTCACCACTCTGCCATGGGAAGGAGAGGGAAGAAGTGGGAGGAGGAACAGAGAAAGAGAGGACAGGGAGTGCATATGTGCGTGTTTGTGTGTAAGATGGAAATGTGGAGGCAGAAAGAGCCAGGTCAGAGAGCAGATGGGAAAAACGCTCATGTCTTTTCAGCCTCAAATAAAAGCTCATGGTGAGGACTCTCCTTATAAGCTATGACCATGTCTTGTGTGTGTGTATGTGTACGTGTGTTAGTTGTTCAGTCGTGTCCGACTCTGCGACCCCATGGACTGTAGCCCACCAGGCTCCTTTGTCTGTGGAATTCTCCAGGCAGGAATACTGGAGTGGGTTGCCAATTCCTTCTCCAATGATCATTTCTTACATGGATATTATTGAAAAGCTTATCTGACACTGCTTAGAGTCAGTGAAAGCAGTCACTCAAGTTTCTCCTTGTTACAGGGAAACTTAGCACAACTGTCTTAAAGCAAAACTTCTCTAGGCAGTTATTAAACAGATGTGTGCTGATCAAATAGTTTCTGAAATCACTTTCAGGAGAGATTCCTAAAAGTTATTAGNTGGTGCCATCTCCTTCCCTTTGAAGTTAGATATGGTTATGTAACAGGCTTAGGCAGATAAATAGTAATGAAGGAATGGATTTTGCTTCTAGACAGAAGTCTTTGTCAGTGTGCAACTCACCATATACAGTTCTTTACCACAGTACCCAACAAAGTTCTAGATGCCTAATACATCATCAGACTGAAGAGTTGAGATGAGTCTCTGGCAAGCCATGATGGACATGTGTGTGGGGGGGGCGGTTTGAGTTTTTTATTACATCAACATTACCCAATGCATCCTAATACACAATTTGTTACATACTGAGTACTCTGGTGAGAGTTCTATCTTGCTTATCATTAGCAGTCTCTATTCTGAATAGCTCTCACTGCGTAATTCCAGAGATCAGACATGGTGGAAAGTAGAGAATTTCATAAAGATAGTAGGGTTACCCTTAAAATTTTCTCCTTGTAGATCACAGAAAAGTGGAGCATATATATTCTTATTAGTGAGGATATTTTAAATCAGTTCCAAAGTGAGATCAGAGAAGTGACTATTTCTGCAATTAGTTAACACATGTTAGGTTAACAATGGCACCCCATTCCAGTACTCTTGCCTGGAAAATCTCATGGGCGGAGGAGCCTGATAGGCTGCAGTCCATGGGATCACTAAGAGTCAGACACGACTGAGCAACTTCACTTTCACTTTTCACTATCATGCATTGGAGAAGGAAATGGCACCCCACTCCAGTGTTCTTGCCTGGAGAATCCCAGGGGCGGGGGAGCCTAGTGGGTTGCCGTCTATGGAGTCGCACAGAGTCGGACACGACTGAAGTGACTTAGCAGTAGGTTAACCAAAAAGATTCAGTCCAAACAGTAGTGAAACTTTTCTTATATCTCAGAATTTCTCTGGTATTAGAACAGACCTGAAGACAAGGCTGGACACATAATTGGCCATGTATTCTGCAGTGAAAATCCTCTGGTATGTTTCTCATTGTGAGTTATGACATCTTCCTTATACATGCCAGACAGTGTCTTATTTCAAGATTATATATCCAAAGAAAGTCCAAAGTCACATGTCAGTCATTCTGTAAAAAAACATGCTTTGAGGTTTTTTCCTTCTTTTTTTTTTTTTTCTAGTTTGATGATATGTATGCACTGACTAACCCATGTTGGACTAATTCATTTCTCTTAATCAGGTATAAAGTTGCAAGAATAATAAATTTTCCAAATGGAAAAGTCATCTCACAGAAGAGACTTATGCTCTTCACTGCTTTAAGAAGTAGTCTGTGGATTCTTTTCTAGAAGGAAGAGAGTACAGCATTTGTTTCCATGTATGTTTCCTGTTCATTATATATCTGCTGTAATTTTAGTACATTGACTTTTCTCAACTCTATTTTATGTATGATTACTTATTTCTCAGACTTTTCCCAATTTGAAATAAAAGATGTGTCGAGTAAGATGGAAAGTACTTGGTCCAATAGCCCAAAGTTTTGGTTAGGAAAAAAAAAAAAAAAA
>SJYW01029364.1:71921-85697 GCA_006410735.1 Raphicerus campestris
TTTTTGTTAAAAAAAAAAAAAAAAAAATATATATATATATATATATATATATGTATGTATGAACATGTGCATATATGTATATGTATGTACATGTGCATATATATACATATGTAAATGCATACTATATATATATTGCATATATATTGTATATAATGGATATTAAGAAGAATACATATGTTTATTTTTAATGAAATAATAAGACTGGCAAATAACCACATGCAATTTACTTCATAACCGCCAATATCTACTAAGCAATTTAGGGAAAGAAATGGAAAATTTAGTATTATAAGTATAAATATTAGTTTGGACAGATTGATCATCTGTATATTTATTTTTTCTTTCTCTCTTGTCTATCTGTCCTGTCTAACTAAGTTGTCTATCTAACTAATAAATCAGTTACCATGCACCTCATGGAACATCAATTATTGCATTTGTGGGCTTTCCTTAACACTTTACAGACAAAATTCTGAGGGATAAAAATGGTATATTTGATAAACTTATAAGATTTTCATTTTTTATATTTTTCTAAAGATTTCAGATAACAATAATTTTGTTCTAATTCAACTATATATTATTTCCCTAATGAATTCATGTGGATAAATTTTCTTTAAAAAAGAGAAAACTCAAATGTAGAATATTTATAGAAATGCCAAGACACTTCTTTGATGAGTGACTGAGCTTTGACAAAATAAGGTTTCCTGTACATTGTACAATCCTAGAAGTGTTTGAACAGTTAGAAAAGTTGAACTGGTTAGAACAATTTGAGACTTAATAAGTCTTTTAACAGATTCATAATATGATATATATATACTTACCAAAATAATATTTTCAATGATAGCATCATTAGATATAAAAACCTCAAACTCTGATCTCAAGTCTAATTAATATATATTGTGAAAAGATGTGTACGCTTTAAAAACAATTATTCATTCTGTTCACATGGTGATTGATGGTTACCTGAACTCACAGTGAAAACATACTGTGCACACTGTCATATTCTACTTCTGTGGAATTGATAGAGAATATTTGTTAATAACACTTGTTTATAATAATTTAACTCAGCAGAAGTTATTCAACANTGGTGATTGATGGTTACCTGAACTCACAGTGAAAACATACTATGCACACTGTCATATTCTACTTCTGTGGAATTGATAGAGAATATTTGTTAATAACACTTGTTTATAATAATTTAACTCAGCAGAAGTTATTCAACAAGAAACTGATCAAATTCTCCCTTCTCCTTGTTCTCTGAAGCACATGTACTTAAAGTCTGAAAACAGGTGAGAGAATATTCATGGATATTCAGTTTCCACAACAGAGAAATCAGGTTCAACTATTTTTCAGTACACACAAATGACTGCATATTAATAAACATGGCAGAGAAACAAATCTTCAGATAAAGATGACTTTAATTTACTGAACTTACTGAATTTGCTAATATTTCACAGTGTAAAACCTTGATGAAGTTTAGCTAAAATTTCTATTTTCACTGGTACTTCTCATAGTAAGAAAAGATCATTAAAGTTGTTTCAGATTTTATAAATCTTAACTGTTCTTTCAAACAGAGCTCCAATTAATTTGCTCATATTTAATTTTTTATTTGACAAATAATGTATTTAAAAAATTTCTCCATCATTAATATTAGCAGACTTCATCAATCTTATATAGTATCTGTAAGATACTTTATAGTATCTGTAAGATAAAGCTACAAAGGAATATCATTGGCCTTTAAAAATCAATTTGCTTCTTTGTTCTGGGAGTAGTTACTTTATGTAATTAAATCACANTGGAAGAGTGCCCCTGTTAGGAGGTGGCCTCCCTTATTTATCTGATACATCTGCTGGGAACCTAAGAGTTTCCAAGTTTGGGAGGGATTAGGTAGAAAAGACATGTTTTAGTTCTACTTACAAAGGTCTAATTTTCCAAATTGTTGTAAGTCATAATTATCTTGAAGGAAACTGTTTCATTATATCTAGAAAATGCAAACTTAAACTGGTAATATTTTAGACAAAACCTGAAAAAAATCATTGCCATATTCACTAGTTCACTCAGCAACTAATCCTTTTTGTTAACAGTTTTATGAAGCCATTAGGCTTTCTGCTAGATTTATAAAATTTCTTACAAAGTTGACTAGCATGGTCTGAAATTCATCTGAAACCTGTATTTATCAAAAGTCCTTTCTATGAATCTGCTTGAACATGAAACACTTTTACAAAACTGTCTGAGTACAGCAATAGCAATTTGTAAATGATAGAACTTTCCATAAGTGTGCATGCTGCACAGGTTAATAAACTATTTCTCTTGTTCATCTGTCTTACATCATTTTTTATAAATATAAATTTATGTATTTTAATTGGAGGTTAATTACAATATTGTATTGGTTTTGCCATACAACAACATGAATCAACCACAGGTTGAATTTCCAAGGCTCCATCTCCATCCAGAGAGCCTAGAAGTATAAAAGAGGAATTTTCCTCTTCCCTACACAGTAAAGTGTACATGATGTAAAACAAACCTTGTTAACCATTTCTTAAATGCACTGTTCTGTGGCATTAATTATATTCACAGTGTTGTGAATCCATCTCCAGAATTTCTACACCTTCCATNGAATTTTCCTCTTCCCTACACAGTAAAGTGTACATGATGTAAAACAAACCTTGTTAACCATTTCTTAAATGCACTGTTCTGTGGCATTAATTATATTCACAGTGTTGTGAATCCATCTCCAGAATTTCTACACCTTCCATTTAGATTTTCTTAGGTTTGTCATAGCTTTCCTTCCAAAGAGCAAGTGTCTTTTAATATCATGGCTGCAGTCACCATCCACAGTGAATTTGGAGTCCAAGAAAATAAAATCTGGTGCCATTGAAGTTGCTCAGTCGTGTCTGACTCTTTGTGACCCCGTGGACTGTAGCCTAACAGGCTTCTTTGTCCATGGGATTTTCTAAGCAAGAGCACTGGAGTGGGTTACCATTTCCTTCTCCAGGGGAAACATGTATACTATCATATAAGAAATGAAGCGCCAGTCTATGTTCAATACAGGATACAGGTTGCTTGAGGCTGGTGTACTGGATGAGCCAGGGAGATGGTGTGGGGAGGGAGGTGGGAAGGGGCTTTGGCATTGGGAGATCGTGTACACCTGTGGCTGATTCATGTCAATGTATGGCAAAACCAATACAGTATTGTAAAACAGAATAAAGTATTAAAAAAAAGAAAAGAAAATCTGTCACTGCTTCCACTTTTTCCCCGTCTATTTGCCATGAAGTGATGGGACCAGATACCATGATCTTCGCTCTTTGAATTTTGAGTTTCAAGCCAACTTTTTCACTCTCGTCTTTCACCCTCATCAGGAGACTCTTTAGTTCCTCTTTGCTTTGTGCCACTAGAGTGATATCATCTGCATCAGTTCAGTTCAGTTGCTCAGTCGTATCCGACACTTTAGGAATCCGTGGACTGTAGCACACCAGGCTTCAACTGAGTATCTGAGGTTATTGATATTTCACCTGGCAATCTTGACTCCAGCTTGTGCTTTATCCGGTCTGGGATTTTGCATGATGTAATTTGCATATAAGTTAAATAAACAGTATGACAGTATACAGCCTTTTTGTACTCCTTTCTCAATTTTTGTTTGTCTGAAAAAGTATTCATTTTTCCTTCACTTTTGAACAATCTTTTCACAAATTACAGAATTCTAAGTTGGTGTTTTTTTCTCTCAACACTTAAAACTTTTTCTCTCTACTCTCTTCCATGTTTGTTTGGTTTCTGAGGAGAATTGGATATAATTCTTATCTTTATTCCTCTATAGCCAAAATGTTTTTTCTTTAATTTGAAAATAATAAGCCTAGTTGTAGGGTCTCCCCTCCTCAGTTCTGTTACACTGCTTTTTATCTCTAGCATTTCCTCTTGATTCTTTCTTAGAATCTCCATCTTTCTGCTTTTATCGTCCATCTGTTTTTATTTTATTTTATTTTTACTTTATTTTACTTTACAATAATGTATTTGTTTTGCCATACATCAACATGAATCTGACACTGGTGTACAAGTGTTCCCAATCCTGAGCCCCCCTCCCACCTCCCTCCACATACCACCACTCTGGGTCATCCCAGTGCACGAGCCCCACCATCCTGTATCCTGCATCGAACCTAGACTGGCGATTCATTTCTTACATAATATTATACATGTTTCATTGCTATTCTCCCAAATCATCCCAACTTCTCCCTCTCCCACAGAGTCCTCCCTCCCACAGTGCGACTGAACAAGTGAGCCTAAAAAAAGTGTCCACCACCGCCCGCCTTGTGTCACGGTGGAAAGCAGACACTGAAGAGACCAGCAAACAGAAGAAGCTAAAACAGAGGGAAGCGCCTTGGAAGTGACAGGTGCAATAGATTAAAACCCTGTCGTCAGTATCGATTACATAGGAAGGGGCCTATAGATCTTGAGAAATATAAGCCGGACCAAGGAACTATCCGAAAATGAACTGACCCCACACTGCCATGTTTTTATATGCTGTATACTTTATCCATTAGAGCCCTTGGCATATTATTCATGTTATTGTTGTTTCTCTGTAGCGTTCGACCCTTTTGTGACTCCAAGGACTGTAGCCNGAAAATTATTCTCAACCTAAAATTCTAGCCCTAGCTAAATTATAAATCCAGTGTGAAGGTATAATGGAGACATTTTCATTCATGCAGAGTCTTAAAATTTTTATCTCCTTTAATTAATATTATTAGCAGCTTCTCTAAAATTTATTACACTTCTAAGAAAATCCTGATTTATAAAGGAATTAATTCCCTGAGAAATGCTGAACTGGATGAAGCACAAGCTGGAATCAATATTGTCGGGAGAAATATCAATAACCTCAGACATGCAGGTGACACCAAACTTACGGCAAAAAATGAAGAACTAAAGAGCCTCTTGATGAAAGTAAAAGAGGAGAGTGAAAAAGTTGGTTTAAAACTCAACATTCAGAAAACTAAGATCATGGCATCTGGTCCCATCACTTCATGGCAAATAGATGGGGAAAGAGTGGAAACAGTGGCAGACCTTATTTTGGGGGGGGAGCTACAAAATCACTGCGGATGGTGATTGCAGCCATAAAATTAAAAGACGCTTGCTCCTTGGAAGAATAGTTAAGACCAATCTAGACAGCATATTAAAAAGCAGAGACATTAACAGCAAAGGTCCATTTATTCAAAGCTGTGGTTTTTCCAGTGGTCACGTATGGATGTGAGAGTTGGACTATAAAGAAAACTGAGCACTGAAGAATTGATGCTTTTGAACCGTGGTATTGGAGAAGACTCTTGAGAGTCCCTTGGACTGCAGGGAGATCCAACCAGTCTATCCTAAAGGAAATCAGTCCTGAATATTCATTGGAAGGACTGATGGTAAAGCTGAAACTCCAATACTTTGGCCACCTGATACGAAGAGCTGACTCAATGGAAAAGACCTTGATGCAAGGAAACATTGAAGGCGGGAGGAGAAGGGGACGACAGAGGATGAGACGGTTGGATGGCATCACCTAATTGATAGACATGAGTTTGAGTAAACTCCGGGAGTTGATGATGGACAGGGAGGCCTGGCGTATTGCAGTCCAAGGGATCGCAAAGTGTCAGACACAGCTGAGCAACTGAAATGAACTAACTCCCTGACCATTTAACCCAGGGGATAATGCCCTTCTGTCTACTTCCAAATGTTGATTCCAGTTAGTCTAGACTGTTCAAAGTTATCCTGGCCATTTTCACTTCTAGAAAGTGGTTTAAGAATGAGCATGTGCACTGATTCACTTTGCTGTACAACAAAAACCAACACAACATTGTAAAAGCAACTACTGCTGTTGTTGTTTAGTCACTAAGTCCTGTGTCCAACTCTTTTGTGACCCCATAAACTGTAGCCCACCAGGCTCCTCTGTCAATGAACAGAGGATTTCCCACGTCCATGGGATTTCTCCAGGCAAGAATACTGGAGTAGGCTGCCATTTTCTCCTGTAGGAGATCTTCCAGACCCAGGGATGGAACCTGCCTCTCCTGCATTTTCTGCATTGCAGGCGGATTCTTTATCACTGAGCCACCATATTCCAATAAAAATTAATTAAAAAAAAAAAAGAATGGGCATGTGAATCAATTCTGAAAATAAGACAGGACACTGATGAGATCCTAATAGGGATCTAAGAAAAGTTCTCCTGCTCCTAAGAAAGACTCACAGGAAATGCTGGTCCTTTTTTTCCCTTCACACATTATCAGTTCTGGATGTGATGCCCAAAAGAACTGCAGCCATCTTGCTACTAGTGTGATGATGAAATTAGCAGAGCAGGAAGACAAAGCCTGGAGAACTGCAAAGAAGAGAAGCTAAAGCCCACCCTTCCTGAGGTTCCCATAATACAAGATTGTATTTATCCTCATTGTCTGAGCCAGAGTGAGTCCAAGCATTCTGTTACTTGCAAGCAAACGAACAGAAGACAGGTTAAGAGACATCCCAGAATGACACCAAGGCAGGTCTTGGGACAACAGCTGAGGTCTAGGGAGAAACCGGTACAGATGAGCAGGAGGACAGAGGGCTCCAGGAGGAATGACCCCAGTAAGAAAAACTGGAATCAACAGGTGCAATCATGTGAAAACTCTCTAGAGAGGCGTTTTACAGTTACTGGAGGATAGATTCAACAAGGGACTCAAAACAATGAAATGAAAGAAAAAAAAACAATTAATTATGACCTTGGAGAAAAAAAGGTATAAAAGAAAGAAAACATACTTGTCTCCATATGTGCCTCATGAGTAAGCAATAACTGACGGCAGTTAACAGTGAAAACAATGAATGTGAATAAAATAGGAAAAATGTGAAGCTATTACACTAGGAGGAAAGGGGAAGGGAGGACTGAAGACCTTCATTTAACACAAGCAGTCAGTAATATTGTCAGGTTGGTGAACCAAGAGATAGGAAAATAAGCACAGTATTTAGACCCAGGGAAGAAATGGATGGATGAAAGAGCCGAAAACAGTTGCCTTGGGACTGAAGGGAGGAGGGGCCGTGGAGGAAAAGAATGGAAAAGGGGACCACTGCTGTTAGCACAAGTCTTTAGCATCATTTAGTTTTTCTAAAATTCTGTTCATGAATAAAAATTTAAATCAATAAAATAAAAAATCAAAACACTTAAGATATAAGGGTCTGGGTTAGCAGTTAGTTCACATCAAATGCTTACCACTGATCCTCCCCTGTTGGTGAAATCTGTTTTGTTTATCCCATGCAGTTTTAGCTTATGAGCTCCTCCTGTCACTTTGGATGCGGATGAATAGATGTGAAACTGTCTCCATGAGAGAATTTATGGTGTGTTTTTCAAGATCGCATGGTGGTGAAAGGCAAGGATTGCCTAACTATATTTATCTCAGGTCCACCGCTTTGTTTTATTTGGGCCAGTTGCCTGATTTCTTTTTCAGGTCTGTCCTTACTTATTACTTTTCCAAAATAAAATCTGGACTATGAAGTATCTTGGATAATGGATTTTCCATTGTAGCACACCAACTGTGTAAACCATCACTGGCCCACAGGCTGGTGGCTTAAAAAAATTACTACTGAGCATGGGGAAAAATGTTAAAATCTACTACATTACTAACAGCACTTGAATTTTTTTATTGGCTGATGATGTTCTTTTTTCATGANTGTGTAAACCATCACTGGCCCACAGGCTGGTGGCTTAAAAAAATTACTACTGAGCATGGGGAAAAATGTTAAAATCTACTACATTACTAACAGCACTTGAATTTTTTTATTGGCTAATGATGTTCTTTTTTTCATGAAATGTTTCATTTCTGTGACATGAGTAGTAAGTGGAAGGCTAAGAAAAAAATACTGTAACTCTCACATAGCAGTTCTAACAGAGATGAAAAGAACCTGCAGGCAGACAGCATGAATTCTAGGTTCAACTCAGCTCCCACCCAGGTGCCTGACATGGGGGACTCAGTTTACCTGAGATTCACTTTCCTTGTCAAATTAAGATAAAACATATGTCCAGTATAGAATATTAGAGACACCNAGGAAAATAAGCACAGTATTTAGACCCAGGGAAGAAATGGATGGATGAAAGAGCCGAAAACAGTTGCCTTGGGACTGAAGGGAGGAGGGGCCATGGAGGAAAAGAATGGAAGAGGGGACCACTGCTGTTAGCACAAGTCTTTAGCATCATTTAGTTTTTCTAAAATTCTGTTCATGAATAAAAATTTAAATCAATAAAATAAAAAATCAAAACACTTAAGATATAAGGGTCTGGGTTAGCAGTTAGTTCACATCAAATGCTTACCACTGACCCTCCCCTGTTGGTGAAATCTGTTTTGTTTATCCCATGCAGTTTTAGCTTATGAGCTCCTCCTGTCACTTTGGATGCGGATGAATAGATGTGAAACTGTCTCCATGAGAGAATTTATGGTGTGTTTTTCAAGATCGCATGGTGGTGAAAGGCAAGGATTGCCTAACTATATTTATCTCAGGTCCACCGCTTTGTTTTATTTGGGCCAGTTGCCTGATTTCTTTTTCAGGTCTGTCCTTACTTATTACTTTTCCAAAATAAAATCTGGACTATGAAGTATCTTGGATAATGGATTTTCCATTGTAGCACACCAACTGTGTAAACCATCACTGGCCCACAGGCTGGTGGCTTAAAAAAATTACTACTGAGCATGGGGAAAAATGTTAAAATCTACTACATTACTAACAGCACTTGAATTTTTTTATTGGCTAATGATGTTCTTTTTTTCATGAAATGTTTCATTTCTGTGACATGAGTAGTAAGTGGAAGGCTAAGAAAAAAATACTGTAACTCTCACATAGCAGTTCTAACAGAGATGAAAAGAACCTGCAGGCAGACAGCATGAATTCTAGGTTCAACTCAGCTCCCACCCAGGTGCCTGACATGGGGGACTCAGTTTACCTGAGATTCACTTTCCTTGTCAAATTAAGATAAAACATATGTCCAGTATAGAATATTAGAGACACCACTTTGCCAACAAAGGTCCGTACAGTCATAGCTATGGTTTTTCCAGTAGTCATGCACTGTGAGAGTTGGACTATAAAGAAGTCTGAGTGCCGAAAAATTGATGCTTTCAAACTGTGGTGCTGCAGAAGACTCTTGAGAGTCCCTTGGACTGCAAGGAGATCAAACTAGTCAATCCTAAAGGAAACCAACCCTGAATATTCATTGGAAGGACTGATGCTGAAGCTGAAGCTCCAATACTTTGGCCACACGATGCAAAGAGCCTACTCACTGGAAAAGACCCTGATGCTGAGAAAGACTGAGGACAAGAAGAGAAGGGGGCAAAAGAGGGTGAGATGGTTGGATGGCATCATTGACTCAATGGACAGAAGTCTGAATAAACTCCAGGAGATGGTGAAGGACAGGGAAGCCTTGTGTGCTGCAGTTCATGGGGTCATAAAGAGTCAGACACAACTGAGCGACTGAACAGCAAGTATAGAATATTGTTCTTAGTAAGTAATTCATGTTAAATCATATTTTGGGAAATATATTGAGTATTTTTCAAAGATTACTAATATACTTGACTGTTAAGGCATCTTTCCTAAGATGGACCTAGGAGTAAAATCTAAATGTTCTCCCCTCACCCCACCTTCTTCTTGAAGAAAAATGAGATAAACAGGGCTAGAGAAGGACTCAGAGATGGCGAGGAGAAATGCAAACTCTGTTTGACCCTAAGCTTAGAGAAAATGATGTTGGACAAATGTCAATTACAATCGACATTCACAGTTTTTATTATTAACAAGCAGTAGGTTCATACTCCTATGAACTTTGGGTTATTCATCACAAAAACCAACAGAATGATAGTTGTACTTATTACAAGAACAATTCATACCTGCATCCTGTTTGCTTTCATCCTCGTTGACCAAAAATCCCATGTGATAATTCCCCACCTGCTGTGAGTAACTTTTTTCCAGCTCACAAACTGGTGGATAATGGGTAACAAACAGGGTTAAGGATTTCACCTAAAGCAGTGAGACATAATGAAAGTTACTTTATTTTTAAATTTAAAATTTTCTCCAACTTTATTTTGAAAAATTTCAAACCTTCATAAAAGCTGCAACAAAAGTACAATGGACATTCATATATTCTTTATCTAGACAGCCATTTGTTAGTATTTTGCTGTATTTCCCCTTTCTTCCTTCCTCCCTCCTCTAAACATACTCCCATGAACACACATAGGTTTTTTCCTGAACCATTTAAGAACTGCAGACATCATGAAACTTTATCCTTAAATACTTAAGATTCTATCTTCTGAGAATAAAAACATTCTCCTCCATAACTAAAATAAAGTTATTATGCTCAAGAAATTTAACATTGATATATCACTATTTGGGCTTCCCTGGTGGCTTAAAGGGTAAAGAATCTGCCTATAATGTAGGAGACCCAGGTTCAGTCCCTGTGTTGGAAAGATCCCCTGGAGAAGGGTACGGCAACCCACTCCAGTATTCTTGCCTGAAGAATTCCATGGACAAGAGGAGCCTGGTGAGCTACAGTCCATGAGGTCACAAGCAATCAGACACAACTAAAGCGACTGACACTTTCACTACCACAGTTTACTAATTAGGTAGTCTCTGAATTTCTCTTACTGTCCCAATAATGTTCTTTAGAAATTTCGTTTTTAAAAAATATATATTTATTTATTTGGCTGTGTTGGGTCTTAGTTGCAGCATGTGGAATATAGCTCCCAAACCACGGATTGAACCCAGGCCCCCTGTATTGGAAGTCTCAGCCACTGCATCACCAGGGAAGTCCCTAGACACCTTTATATTAAAAAACAAAGCAAGATTCATGTAGTACACCTGGTCATGTCCATTTAGTCCCCATTAATCTAGAAGAATTCTCCAGACTTCTCTTTTTTTTACTTTAACGTCTTTAACATTTTTGAAGTATCCAAGATAGTTGTTTTGCATAATCTCTCTCAGTTTGGATTCACCTGATTGTTTTCTCCTGATTAAATTCAGATCAAAATTTAATGCCAGGAATATTACATATACATGTAGGTGACATAATCTTTCCAATATATCACATCTAGAGGCTTATGGTGTCAATCTGATCTATTATTGGAGGGTGCTAAATCGGCTTATTTGGTTTAAGTGCATGCCCATTCTTTACTGTACTAACACTTTTCTTCTTCTTAATTAATAAATAACTTGTGGGGTTACACTTTGAAACTGTTTGACTATCATTTTCTCCAACAATCTTACCATCTATTGATCATCACTGCTAGAATCAGTCATTATTGTCATAGTTGACAAATGTTAATTTAAAAAACAGCATTCTCTGTTTATTAGCTGGCATTTGTAATGTAGAGCTTTCCCTTCTTCCCATCCTACCCCTACCATTTTAAAATTTACTTTTGCGTTGTTACTATCAGTACGGGCTTGTGAGTTACTTAATTAGCATTGTTTCAAAGCACATATTCTATGTGTTCTAGAAATCCTTGTCTTAGGGGAAGTTAACATCAAATCTTGGTCTAAAAATTAGCAGAAAGGGGTAATCGAATTAAAGAACTCCAGTTTTGATTCATCTGCCATCCGCCTTATTAAAAGTCAGAACATGTCTTTTGTCTAAAAACAAGTACAAATAAACTTATTAAGGCAGGGTTTCTTTGACAAGTTGCTCTTAAAATCTGCCCTGAAGCATCTTAGGACCAGCTGGCTCCCTGAAGCCCCTTCCCTTAGCTGACAGGTATTTCTAGCTGGAAGATCTAACGGTTTGGGTTACACCACTGCCCTCATCAAGGCCACTCAGCTTCATGCAGCAACACAGAGCCTCCCCGATTCCTCCTCTCTTCCCTATTCTAGTGATCAACATCATGAAAAATAAAGATCTTCATCCATAAAAGGTTAGGAACTCTTGTTCCTGAAGAATCCTCTTCAATGACTTTCCTCCAAGATAAATTTTACCTAAAACTAACACTTTCTTCACCAACATTTATAATATCCAAAAACTGCTACAGAAGCAATGAAAACAGAAGTGACAAATTCAATTTTGTCATAATTTGTTCCTGCTGCTGCTGCTGCTAAGTCACTTCAGTCATGTCCGACTCTGTGCGACCCCATAGGCGGCAGCCCACCAGGCTCCCCCGTCCCTGGGATTCTCCAGGCAAGAACACTAGAGTGGGTTGCCATTTCCTTCTCCAATGCAGGAAAATGAAAAGTGAAAGTGAAGTTGCTCAGTCGTGTCTGACTCTTAGCGACCCCATGGGCTGCAGCCCACCAGGCTTGTCTGTCCATGGGATTTTCCAGGCACGAGTACTGGAGTAGGGTGCCATTGCCTTCTCTGAATTTGTTCCTAAAGGTGCTTAAATAACTCTGGAATTTTGACAAACTGCTTCTGGCAGACAGACAACAACGTGGCCCCAGCGATCTCCACTTCTCATTGTTCAAGCTCCGGAGGACCCTCTTCCCACACTGGAGAGCACTGGCCCTGTGTATTCAACAATGTGACAGCAAAGTCAAATGCTCTGTTGCTTCTTCCGCGGCCTCCTGGAATGCCTCCCTCTGGGGGAAGCAGACGGCCCTCTGTAAGGATGCTCGAGCAGCCCACGGAGAGGCCCACAGGGTAAGGAACTGAGGGCCTGGGCCAACCGTCTCACCAACCTNTTGCTTCTTCCGCGGCCTCCTGGAATGCCTCCCTCTGGGGGAAGCAGACGGCCCTCTGTAAGGATGCTCGAGCAGCCCACGGAGAGGCCCACAGGGTAAGGAACTGAGGGCCTGGGCCAATCGTCTCACCAACTTGCCAGCCGTGTGACGGAGCCACACTGTAAGGGGATCCTCCAGCCCTGGCTGACAACTCGACTGCAAACTCAGCAGAGGCCCTGAGCCAAAGCCACCCAGCCAAGCTGCTCCCAACTTCCTCACCTCCAGACACTCCGAGAGATCATGAATGATTACTGCTGCTTTCAGCCACTAAGTTTAGGGGTAACGTGTTATGTGGTCATAATAACTGATAGACTTCTACAGAGTAGATACAATTAAATTCAAAGTTGACAAATTCAGCTCTGTCATAATTTGCTCCTGAAGGCTCAAAAAAAGGAGTATCTTAAATAATTTTTTACTAAATGAAAAATTCTTGAAATTCTATAGTGTGTTACAATTTTCAAAAGTTTCACACACATGATTTCATATAACCCCATAACATGCCTTTTTCCTCCCACCCTTATAATGGCTCTCCCCCTTCCTTCTCCCACTGGTAACCAACAGCTTGTTCTCTATATCTGCGAGTCTGCTTCCCTTTTGTTATATTCACTAGTGTGCTGTATTTTTTGACTCCTCATAAAAAGTGATATCCTACTTGTCCTTCTCTGACCTATTTCACTTAGCATAACGTCCATCTACAATGCTTAAAATGGCAAAATTTCATTCTTTTTTACAGCTAAGGAGTATTCTTAACTGAATGTTTAAACAAATGTGTTTTGGAGGCAGATATAGGACTTTATTGAATCCATGATATATAGTTTCCATAATGATTAAAGAAAAGTTCCTAAGCTATACCTTTTTACAAATACAGAATTTCTTTTTTTTTAAAAGAAAATATTTATCTTAAAACAAAATATATCATAATTAACTATGTAATGGGGAGAGTTTGATGAAAGTGACAGGGATAGTAAGTTTGACATAAGTAAAATTGTACATTGAGATGATTAGGAACAAACTCTGAAAAAAAAAAAAAGAAAAAAAAAAAAAAAAGAAGAAGAAGAAAAAAAGAAGAAAAAAAAAAAAAAGAAGAAAAAAAAAAAAAAAAGATGGAGAAAA
>SJYW01029364.1:94574-113020 GCA_006410735.1 Raphicerus campestris
GCATTCTGAAAAAAAAAAAAGATCAGTTCAAAGGCCTTATATGGAGATCTTTTAGGATATTGCTGAGAAAAAGTATTTCACAAGGCAAAACTGGCACTATCTTTTATGTGGTTCTTTTCTCAAGGATTGGGTTGAAGGTAGACGGTCTTTGATCTTAATTTAGTTTGCCAAGGACAGTAAGATGAAGTTTCTAGGTGGAAATGCTGCCGAGGAGGCCTTTCTCCTACTGACCAGGTTTATTTCACTTCAGCTAAAGAAAGGAGGACACATCAAAGACCTCAAACATTATTTAGGCCAATCCACCTGGGCTCCACGTACAGCATCTGAGTGATCAACTGCAGGAATAGGATCAACTATCACAAAGATAGTGTTGGTTATTTAGAAACTGAGGTCAGGGTACAAAAACGGTTGGCAAGATACTTACATCTCTAATGAAATGTTCAAGTGTAGCATAAGCAATGGCGATTCCATCGTGGGTGCTCGTCCCCCTTCCCAGTTCATCCAAGATAACCAAAGACTGTGGCGTTGCTTTTCTTATGATTTCTGCTGTGTCAGTCAATTCTTCCATAAATGTACTCTGTCCTTTATATATGTTATCTGCAGCCCCCATCCTATAAACAAAACGACAATATCTTGATTTTCCTTCATTATTAGGATGCCAGACATTATTTTCTGAACAATCATTATAAAAGAGTTCCATGAGTCTATGTACTTTGAGCCAGTAACAGCTGAAATTACATTAAACAAACCAAAAAAATGTTGTATGTAAACTGTGTCTAACATCAAACAGCAGTTTATAGAAACATTCTGGAGAGAATCCAATGTATTGGACAGAGCTCTTGAAAAGCGGGGGAACCTCTGACTAGGCCATTTTCTGACTAGCCATTTCAAACCAAAGTTTTGGTATTTACAGTGCAAAACAATACTTGTCTGTGTTGCTGTGTTTAATACCCACGAGTAATAGTATACTGTACAATCAAAGGCTTTTTCCAGTGTTTCCTTAAGATTCCACACTGACATTACAAATTAAAGGACCACATTGAATAAGATAAAACTATTTTTTATTTGAACTAAAAGTATATAAGTTTAATAGCCTCAGACACCTAATACAGGTTTCTAAAGTGGACTTCATGGAACAGAAGTGCGTAAGAGATGTCAAGAAACAGGTTCAAAAGATTTAAGAGTTCATTCCTATAAGACTTAGAGCCTTTAACATTCTACTATATGTAACGTAACAGCATATCTAGTACATAGCATTTCAAACTCTTTTAACCACGGACCCTTGAAACTTCCCCTGGAGTTTCAAGGTCTACAATAATGGTCTACAGAACACATTTCGGAAAATGTACAAAAGAAACAGGGGTGCAGGGGTGAAATTAGGTATATGCACTCCAGGCAACTCAGTCAGCAGCAAAACCTAGAATCGACTCTGACCCACTAGCCAGCTTTGTAAATGCTGTAACTATTAATATTTTCTTGCAAAATACCTTCATCAATTTAGCTTTTCTACAACAGTTCACATGTGACCCACAGCAGGATAACATCTCTCTTATTTCTGGAGGAACTCATGGTGAAACCGAGGCTTCATCAATCTGTGACTGGAGCCCTGCAGTGGGCAGGAGACAGAGTGTAATTCCCCCCCGATGTGAGACTGGTGGAGCCTTAGGAGAACTGATCTAGTAGCATTTACAAACTATAATTAATTACACCTCTGATGGAGGTGATATATATGGGTTTACTCAAAATGCTGCTGATTTTATCCATTTTCAAATCGGTAACCACAAAACATAATTTCTGAAATGTTGCTAACTTAGGAGCATTCTGGTTACTTTATCAAAGTTCAAATTCCATTATTTACCTCAATTTCAAAGTTCACTTTACCAATACATTCCCTACCACAAAGCAAGAAGATTAAACTTTCCTGTCTCTGCAACCACACTAAATTCTTCAGAATATTAATGTTTGATCCTCACTTAATGCTATTTTATTTTATTCCTGACTGTGAACTGATGAAACAAACATATCCTTGGCTGACAATGAAATAGCTCTGATAAGGGCAAATGTCTGGGAAGGAGTGGTCTTTGATTCAAGAATCAGAATAACAAGCAAGCATGGGATAATATTTTAATGCAACGGTTTACATATAAAGCGCTTCTTAGAAATACTACAATACTGGAAGAGTTTCATTGGAACTGCAGGAACTGTAGAATGCTCTCGGGAAAGATATTATAAGGTGAGAATTCAAATCAGGAGGGAAGAGTGAATGATCAATCAATCAAAAAAAAAAGATGGTAGCTAATTGGTTGCTTCAGGGAAAAAAATATCAATGCAGATATGTCCTTACTCAAATCATATTCCAAAATAAATCTATACAAATTAGGAGTTGAATGTAAAAACAGAAACCATAAACATAACAAGCAGACGAGGTGAAATATAATCTCTAGACGATAGGGGGGTGGCTTTATATATTGATCTGTGCATGTGTGCTCAATCATGTCCGACTCTTTGCAACCCCATGAACTGTAGCCTTCCAGGCCTCTCTGTCCGTGGAACTTTCCAGGCAAAAATACTGGAGCAGCTTGCCACTTCCTATTCCAAAGGATCTTCCTGACCCAGGGATCGAACGTGCATCTCTTGCATCCTGCATTGGCAGGTGGATTCTTTACCACTAGCGCCACCTGGGAAGCCAACATGGCATCAAAAAGTGTGAAATAAAATCCCATGGTACCAGCATGTCTCACAGTATTACAGGATTTCTGTCCTTTAGGAGGTTGGGCCAGGTCTGGGTGGATCTTGGATGTATTTTTATTAAACAATGGTCTCGACTCTACTGTAAGACCACTGGTTTTCAAATATCTTTTTACCTGTTAAATCCTTTGTTCACATGAAATCTTTTTTCTCTACATTTTATTTATTTATTTATTTTACTTTACAATACTGTATTGGTTTTGCCATACATCAACATGAATCCACCACGGGTGTACATAAGTTCCCACTCCTGAACCCCCTTCCTATCTCCCTCCCCATACCATCCCTCTGGGTTAGCCCAGTACACCAGCCCCAAGCATCCTGTATTCTGCATTGAACCTAGACTGGCGATTCATTTCATATATGATATTATACATGTTTCAATGCCATTCTCCCAAATTATCCTGCCCTCTCCCTCTCCCACAGAGTCAAAAAGTCTGTTCTGTACACCTGTGTCTCTTTTGCTGTCTCGCATACAGGATTATCGTTACCATCTTTCTAAATTCTATATATATGTGTTAGTATACGGTATTGGTGTTTTTCTTTCTGGCTTACTTCACTCTATATAATAGGCTCCAGTTTCATCCACCTCATTAGAACTGATTCAAATGTATTCTTTTTAAGGGCTGAGTAATACTCCATTGTGTATATGTACCCCAGCTTTCTTATCCATTCATCTGCTGATGGACATCTAGGTTGTTTCCATGTCCTGGTTATTATAAACAGTGCTGTGATGAACATTGGGGTACACGTGTCTCTTTCAATTCTGGTTTCCTCTGTGTGTATGCCCAGCAGTGGGATTGCTGGGTCATAAGGCAGTTCTATTTCCAGTTTTTTAAGGAATCTCACACTGTTCTCCATAATGGCTGTACTAGTTTGCATTCCCACCAACAGTGTAAGAGGGTTCCCTTTTCTCTACACCCTCTCCAGCATTTATTGCTTGTAAACTTTTGGATCACAGCCATTCTGACTGGTGTGAAATGGTACCTCACTGTGGTCTTGATTTGCATTTCTCTGAAAATGAGTGATGTTGAGCATCTTTTCATGTGTTTGTTAGCCATCTGTATGTCTTCTTTGGAGAAATGTCTATTTAGTTCTTTGGCCCATTTTTTGATTGGATCGTTCATTTTTCTAGAATTGAGCTACAGAAGTTGCTTATATATTTTTGAGATTAGTTGTTTGTCAGTTACTTTATTTGCTATTTTCTCCCATTCCGAAGAAATCTTATAAAGAAACTCAGATAAAAGAAACACTGATGTGGCCAAGAACCCAGCACTATGAGGCTCACTTTCCCACCCAGAGGGGCCTCTGTGGGAATACTGACACCCTGTGGGACAGTCTGAAGGCCACTGCATTATTAGCAGGCAACACATTTTCTTTCACAATTCCATTTTTCCACAGCGCCTGATGATAAAGTAGCAATGCTGCTCAGCAGACAATGAAGAAATGCTGGCAATTAAAGTCACTGGGGTCACCAGGGAAGTATGTGTTTGTCACCGTGGCAACTGTTTATGGATAAAAATATTTTCTGTTAACTTCTCCTAAGAAATTTAAGAGATTCCTCTTAAGAAATTAATTTTTCCCATAAACTTAAGCAATATAATAACTTTGTAAGATTCTGACGGACAAAGAATTTTATCACTAAACACATTTTCCTTTTAGTCTTGGTTACTAGGAAACAATTGAATAACATCTTAAAATAATAGCAAACAGCAACTGTGACTTTATCTAATGTTTCTATGCTAATTTCTCCTTGATCTTTGAATACCATTATACTTTCTTATTATCCTGCTCTCTTGTATATATCCCAGTAAACTGTCTAAAATAAGTGTTTAAAACAAGACAGGGTTTAGCATCCTTAACAAAAAGTCTCTAATTTTCTATCACTCCAACAAGCATTTACAAGACATCCTATTGGGACAATGATTCTGAATTTTTTCAAATGTTAAAATATATTAGAGATTTAAGCGATTTCAGAACATATGTCATTGTTATCATTCTGCCTGTATTTGTATTCATATGCAGTGAAAATGGAAAATGCACTCTTTAGGTTTCATCTCAGAGTTTGCTCTGAGTAGACAGGTTACAGATATGTGATTAAGGAAAAAAAATCACTCTGATATTTTTAGGAGTGGAGGCTCACTAATCTTTCTAATCCCCTACCCACTCCTCGTCTATAACCCTTATATAGGTCAACAAAGCTTAATAAAGCATCAATGGCGAAAAGAAATTACTACTTTTTTGAATCAGTTTCTAAAGTCAAGGACACTTTCATGAAAATTTGAACAAGGGTTTGTTTTTATGAAGTCTTGATATTTTGAAATAACATTCTAGATGTTTCTAAATTACAGCAAATGGGTGGGCCTCTGTCCATTCAAAACACAATCTCTGGGCCTTATGAAAGGAAAATGCTAGCATGAAAGAAATACTACAATTAACAGGGGGGAAAAAAGATTCTTTATATTGAAAGAAAGTAACTGGAGCTTAAATATTAAAATTGCTAAATAAAGGCCAAGATTATTTGTATGCATCAGGATTTTTTGACATGCTTTAAGTGCTTTTAAAATAATATATATTTATATATTTTAAAATAATATATAAGTATATATTATTTTACATATATATATGGCTTCCCAGGTAGCTCAGTGGTAAAGAATTTGCCTGCCAATGCAGCAAACTCAGGTTCAATCCCTGGGTTGGGAAGGTTCTCTGGAGAAGAAAACGACAACTCACTCCTTGCCCAAGAAATCTCGTGGACAGAGGCACCTGATGGGCTACAGTCCATGGGGTCACAAAAGAGCTGGACACGACTCAGCAACTAAATAACAACAACAGCATGCACACACACACACACACAGACACACATAACTAAAATTTACCATTTTAACTTTTTTAGGTGTATAATTCAGTGGTATTAAGCACATTCACAATGCTATCTACTATCCATCAGCAGAACTTTTTCATGATCTCAAAATAACTCTTTAAGAACTAACTACTATCCATCAGCAGAACTTTTTCACGATCTCAAAATAACTCTAAAAACTAACTTCCCAATCTCCCCTTCCCTCAGCTCTTGTCTCTACAAATTTACCTCTTCTAGTTTGTCAGATAAGTGAAATCACACTCTATTTGCACTCTGTTTTGTACAAGAAGGGCTTTTATATTAGCTCATTTTGCCTTCTGTTTGAAACTGAAGATGTTCTACTCACTTCACTTTGCACAATTCTGTATAGTATTGGTATCTTAGCTTGGGGTTTTTTTGCATATTATATAAATTTTACAAAAGGAAAATAATCTCCTAAATAGCAAAATACTCTAATTTTTAAGAAGAATGGTCTAAGGGAAAAAAAGTTAAAGTCTAAGAAGAGAAAAGGCTGAAAATGATTACCAAATAATTGAAAAATATATATACACCATGGCATTTAAAAGGTATAAAGAAATGTGAAGTAGTAGATTTGTATCACATTTAAGTAAACATAAACATTAACCCAGCAATGGAATGAAATCATAAATAATTTACCACTATACATGTGTACTTTTTAAAAGCCTGGAAGGTCATATACCTAAAGAACAATGGTTTTCAGGTTGTGGAATCATAGGTGATCTAAATTTTTTTTCCTTTTTGACCTTTTCTATAGTTTTAAATTTGCAATGAACAAGCTTTAAAGTGTCATCAGAAAAACACATGTTAATTTAAAAAATCACAATACATTAAAATACTTTGTACTCTACTGATACATTTAAAACACTTTATATTCTACTATATCATTACTTTAAGACAAGGCAAAATGACCGTAATTACTAAAAAAAAAAAAAACCAGCTTTCTTCTACCAATATCAAAAATATGTTATTAGCAGCGATGAGATTATTATAATAGAAAAGAAAAAGGTTTATTTCTCTAGTTTACCTGTTTCTACTAACAGCTGCAATCAGATCACACTATGGTATTTCAAGTCAATTTATAACAACTATGACAGTGAACTGCAAATATGACCAAGCAAAAAACCATTACAGCAATCTTTCTGGGTCGATGGAAACATGCCGAGAATCAAGGCAGCAGTCCAGGAATGCCAGACTTTTACGGGCTCACATCAAACCACTACCAAACCACAACCACTAGAACCACCTACAGAGCACATGCAGGCCACGTAAGAAGGACACAGGCGTTTTCCTATCAAAAGAAGCTCAGTGTGCTGAGTGGGCAAACATCTCTCAAAACACCTACTAGTGTACTCAGGGGGACGATCCCAAGAAATTCAAAGGAAAATAGTTAACTATCTCTNCCTTAATCATACTGGTAACACTTGAATCTCCAGGGAATCTACATTTCAGGGACATGCCTGGAATCTACACTTAAAATTAAACCAAATCAAACCCTCAGGTGACTCTGAAGCATTAAATTCATACAATCACTTCCCATCAAAAAGATGAAGTAAGATATCTCCTGTTTGGCAGACAAAGCTATAGGAGCTAAATAAACCAGAGAGACACTCATAAGGTAACATTTCTGATGCCAACAGCCCACTCATTTAGTAAAATATAATGTGGTTTTTAGTGCTAGTATTTACTACCAACTAGACAAACACATACTGACTCAAGATGTTTTCTTTCTATTCAACCAGGATATATATTTTTTTAATAAAGTATAAATACTCCACAGTGAGTACTCAATCAATATGTCCTGAATTAAACTAAATTGGGCCAACAGACCAGTTATCATTATCTGAAGACCTACTACCTTCAAATTCTCTCTCAAAATAAACACACTGGAGTTATTCTGGTTACACAGCATTGCTGAAGCTGGGGGCCATAAGAAAGAGTTTACGTGGGGAGTGCGGCATGAAAATTACTAAGCAAGGGCCACTTAATGTAAATACCCCTTTCTACCAACACTTAACTGTCATAAATAGACATAAATTATGCCGAGAGAAGCCAATTGTTTTGTTTTAAAACTAGACAATAATTCATCGTTTTTCTAAAACTTAATTACTGAGTCTAAAGGACTGAATAAGGTTTAAGTTTGCATTTATCAGGATAACAAAAACTAGATCTTAATTCAGTGATGCACTCAAAGATGTTAATGATCTCTGGAAAGAAATGTCCAGAAATATTTCACTGATGAGCATATATATCACAATACACTGATATAAATATAGCAATTATGGCCAAATGAATGTTTGTGAAAATTCTATTTTTTAAAAATGCTTCTTATTCAGAGAAAGGTTCAACATTCAACATTCATATGAGGTTACAACATTCATCCCAAAGCCTCTTGTTTATAGCTTTTCATGCGTTTAGTCTTCTTATAACACACCCCATAGTAGGTACTCAATAAATATTTAAGCAAAACATGAATTTAGTCCTAGTGTTGTAAATATCCAATTAATAATACAAAAATAAACAATTTAAAGATACAGCCTGAGGCCACAAGTTATGTATATATGTTAGATCTTATTATTTTTTCCACGGAGCACAAAAATGATTTGAAGTGATTTGGAATAATAATATATTTATAACAGAAGAGTTACAATGAATAGGAAAGTAATATTACAAGCCATACAGCAGATTCTCAAATTTGAACAGCAAATATAGCATGAGCCTTTAGAATGCTAAATTTAGGGTCTCAGGTCAAAGATTCCAATAATAGGTCTGTGACAGGCCTTATTAGAAAGCAGCATTTTTAACAAGAATCTCTGATTCTGATATAGCTGTTCTCAGAATCATGCTATAGAAGTACTCACGGGAGAAATAGTCCCATGTAAGAAGAGAAGGGGAAAAACAAACCCTGAATTTGTTTCCACATTTCTGCCTTGAATTTACCTCTTGCCTTCCCGGCAATCAACACAAAAAGTAATTAAAGAGGAAGCAGCCACTGGCTGAAAACAAGAGGCCTGGCGGTTTGTTAGGGAAGGTTAATAAATTGCTTCAAATCTCTCTGTAAACAGGCAGTGTATGCACATGAAGGAAAAAAAAATTCCTTAGCATTAATAAAAAGTGATTTATCAGATGGTACTTTATATAAAACACATTAAGCAACAGGAATGAAAAGTCTTTAAGGGCAATTTTAGAGAATATAGAGAAACATCATCAAACGGGTATTCTTATTCTAATTCATTTTAAAGCATCAGGAAAAATTTTACACACTGCTGATGGGATTCTAAACTGGTCTAGCCTCCTTGAAAACCAAGACAGATGCACTTTCCTTATACTCTACCATCCCACTCCTAGATAAAGTCCACAATCAGCAGACTCACTTGTGTACTACATGTGTGTAAGACAAGTATCAGCACTTTTGATATTTGTAACCAATNTAGCTTCCTTGAAAACCAAGACAGATGCACTTTCCTTATACTCTACCATCCCACTCCTAGATAAAGTCCAGAATCAGCAGACTCACTTGTGTACTACATGTGTGTAAGACAAGTATCAGCACTTTTGATATTTGTAACCAATTTGGATATTAGATCTTAATAAAGAAAAATGGATAAATTACAGTACATGCATACAATGGACTACCACAATTAGAGAAAAATGATTGAACTAGAATTATATGAATCCATAACAATAAAGTTCATAAATAAAATACTGAGGGGGGAAAAAGCCACTTATAGAAGTTTAAAAACATGCCAAATAATTCTGTGTATTGTTTCAAAACATACCTGTATTGTAAAAATACAGAGAAATTCATGGTAAAAACCAGAGTCAAAAAGGGCAGTTATTCTGGAGCGAGTGGAGAGTAATGGGACCAGGGAGGACTAAGGGTTCAGCTGTATTGGGAATGCTTTATTTCTTTAGGAGGGTGGAAGTTACATAGGGGACTGCAATATGTCTGAATAATTTCATAATAAACAAATGAAAAATGTGAGGGCATAATATTAAACCATACCCTAGTAAAAATTTAAAATCCTAGGGATACAACTGAATGTGGTCCACACAGACTCCTTTCCAACGGTAACAAGAACAGAAGGTGAGGACAAGGAATGGATAGGGGACAAGGCCCTTTCTACTAGAGCAGCGCAGTGCACCCCAGATGGAGCTTTCAGAGGCCGAAGAGTTCAGGGAGCCTCTGCACTGCAAATATACACCAGCGAACAACAGCGTGATTTTAATCCATATGAACTGGTAGGCAACTCAGGTTCTCCACAAATTAGGAAATAAAAGCAAGCNGCACCCCAGATGGAGCTTTCAGAGGCTGAAGAGTTCAGGGAGCCTCTGCACTGCAAATATACACCAGCCAATAACAGCGTGATTCTAATCCATATGAACTGGTAGGCAACTCGGGTTCTCCACAAATTAGGAAATAAAAGCAAGCTACATCACAATAATGCTTAACATAATTGGGTTTTCCTGGTAACTCAGATGGTAAAGAATGCAGGAGACCTGGGTTTGATTCCTGGGTTGGGAAGATCCCCTGGAGAAGGCGATAGCTACCCACTCCAGTATTCTTGCCTGGAGAATTCCATGGACAGAGGGGCCTGGCAGGTTATAGTCCATGGGGTTGCATATAATTGGACACAACTGAATGACTAACACTAACATTTTAAAAAGAGAAAATTTATGTATAATTGTAAATTTGCAGAAAGTTGTATAAAGAACCATAAATAGATGCCGGCCCGAGGAGAAGGTCAATATTTCACTTTATACCCCATTACATCGCAAACAGTTTCATAAGAAGTTTCTATTACTTTATAATTAATCAACAGAACTCTCCAGCAAGGGCTTAGGGAAATGTGTCTCAATCTTGGCCACCTTCAAAACCATCTGGACACATGAAAAATTCAACTTCCAGACCCCACCCCAAATTAGAATCCCTGAAGTTAGTGTCCAGTACCAACATATTTTAAAAGCGCCATTAAAAAGAATCCAATGTACACAAAGGGAGATGTTAAAAATGCAAATGGAAATGCTTCTGTTATGAAAATCAAAAACACCAGGTATACTGATCTCAAAGAAAGCCATCAATTCCTAGTAGGAAGAACTAGGGCTACTCAGAGGTTTGGTTAAAACTTTGGAAACATAAGATCTGATATGTTGTTGGAAAGCTTTAAAGCTTCAACCCCAAATTCTACACAACTGAGTTAGGAAGAAAAGTTTACCCTTGGAAAAAAGTATTCCCAGACAACAACCAAATAAACATTTCAGTAGACTCCTAGGAAACATCTCATTTTGACTGATATTGGAGAAGACTATTGAGAGTCCCTTGGACTGCAAGGAGATCCAACCAGTCCATTCTAAAGGAGATCAACCCTGGGATTTCTTTGGAAGGAATGATGCTAAAGCTGAAGCTCCAGTACTTTGGGCACCTCATGTGAAGAGCTGACTCATTGGAAAAGACTCTGATGCTGGGAAGGATTGGGGGCAGGAGGAGAAGGAGACAACAGAGGATGAGATGGCTGGATGGCATCAATGACTTGATGAATGTGAGTCTGAGTGAACTCTGAGAGATGGTGATGGACAGGGAGGCCTGGCATGCTGCAATTCATGGGGTCACGAAGAGTTGGACATGACTGAGCGACTGAACTGAACTGAACTGAACCCTTAATTGGCGGAGAAGGCAATGGCAACCCACTCCAGTACTCTTGCCTGGAAAACTCCCATGGACGGAGGAGCCTGGTAGGCTGCAGTCCATGTGGTCGCTAAGAGTCAGACACTGAGTGACTTCACTTTCACTTTTCATTTTCATGCACTGGAGAAGGCAATGGCAACCCACTCCAGTCNTTGTTCATTTTCATTTCTTTCCCAGCCATACCACGGGCATCAAGATATCATATCTTAACATTATTTGAACTTTGAAGAGATGCATTTAGATTTCCTCATTGTCCACCACACATCCTGATAATCTGATAATGTTTACATATTTCTAGTTTCTTACTAGGTTTACTTTTTAAAAATTCAAAGAATATTGATCCATTTTTTCTATCCTACCCCTTCATTCTTCTTCTTTTAGGCTATACAGCATACATCTTCAATCTAATCTCCTAGCTTTCTTAGTTTATGAAGATTTTCAAGTTGATCAATAGAATACAGACACAAAAAGGACTGTAGAAGTCATAGACAACGAAAGGAAACATGCCTCTTTGCCTTTTCCTAAGCATCACTCTCGGATAAGGCAATGGCACCCCACTCCAGTACTCTTGCCTGGAAAACCCTATGGACAGAGGAGCCTGGTGGTCTGCAGTCCATGGGGTCGCTAAGAGTAGGACACGACTCTTCAAGTGAAGTGAGCGACTTCACTTTCACTTTTCATTTTCCTGCATTGAAGGAAATGGCAACCCACTCCAGTGTTCTTGCCTAGAGAATCTCAGGGACCGGGGAGCCTGGTGCACTGCCGTCTATGGGGATGCACAGAGTTGGACACGACTGAAGCGACTTAGCAGCAGCAGCAAGCATCACTCTAAGCTAAGAGCATCTCTTGCAGTGTAGCTCTGTTTTCACTGTCATTCCCATGCCATTTTTTTCCTCCTTGCTTTTCCTTTTCTTTGTGTGATATGACAGGTGATTGCCACAAGAAGTGAAAGTTCAGTTCAGTTCAGTCGCTCAAGTGGTGTCCAACTCCTTGCGACACCATGAATCACAGCACTCCAGGCCTCCCTGTCCATCACCGACTCCCAGNTTTAAAATATATTCATAAACCAAAGGAAAAAAGTTACCATAATGCCATATTCTTAACAATGATTTTGGAATAGAGCCTTCTATCTAGATGGTTTGCACTGCATATATTTACATATATAATTTATCATACAAAAGTGGAATCATACTGAATGCCAGGCTCTGTAACCAGCTCTTTTTCATGTATTTTAACAAAAATATTCTTTTATGTAATGCTACCTCTGGATGGTTCCACCAAGACCAGGTACCTATCAAATGTATCTTCAAGTAGCTGAATAAACTAATGTGTTTAAAGGAGCTATCAGAATGAATACTACTATACTGGGCTTCCCAGGTGGTGCTAGTGGTAAAGAACCTGCCTGCCAATGCAGGAAACACAGGAGACATGGGTTTGATCTCTGGGTCAAGATGATACCCAGGAGGAGGGCATGGCAATCCACTCTGGTATTCTTGCCTAGAAAATCCCGTGAACAGAGAGCCTGCGTGGGCTACAGTCCATACTATCACAAAGAATCAGACACGACTGAAGCAACTTTGCTATTGTATACTGAAACAATGAATTTAGTGTTGGAAAGGTTTACAGCTCAGGTGTTGCCTTATGCAGTGACTGGTTACTACTCTAGTTCCTTAAGGCTGCTCCTGGTTCCTGAGCTCCAGGCATGCCTTCATGCCATCAGTGTGGAAGAAGAAGCTCACATCTCATGTGAACACCCATCGTGTCAGCTGCTGCTGCTAAGTCACTTCAGTCATGTCCGACTCTGTGCGACCCCACAGACAGCAGCCCACCAGGATCCCCCGTCCCTGGGATTCTCCAGGCAAGAACACTGGAGTGGGTTGCCATTTCCTTCTCCAATGTATGAAAGTGAAAAGTGAAAGTGAGGTCGATCAGCCGTGTCCAACTCTTAGCGACCCCATGGACTACAGCCCACCAGGTTCCTCCGTTCGTGGGATTTTCCAGGCAAGAGTACTGGAGTGGGGTGCCATTGCCTTCTCCGACCATGTCAGCTACTTCCTGAATAACAAGAGGAATAGCTCTTCCACCGTTCTATCCTGTGGGGCTAGAGCCTCTGGGTCGACGATTCTTACCTGTTTCACATCCTGAGAGTTTCAAAAGACTAAGTGACAAGGGGGTTATATTTGGTTAACATCTTTCAAGGATAACAACTAAGACCANCAAGAGGAATAGCTCTTCCACCATTCTATCCTGTGGGGCTAGAGCCTCTGGGTCGACGATTCTTACCTGTTTCACATCCTGAGAGTTTCAAAAGACTAAGTGACAAGGGGGTTATATTTGGTTAACATCTTTCAAGGATAACAACTAAGACCAGAAATTCATAGTGGTTTCACATCCTTTAAAAAATATTCTCAAAGCCTGTAAAGTGGATATTATCAAACCTTTGTTCTATAGGTGTCAGACCTGAAGCTAAGTTTAAGAAAGGAGTGAGTGCTACACTAACACACACATGAAGCCGGACTTTACAACCCAAAATACTAATGACACAGACTCTAGAAGAAGCAACAGAACTCAAATTCACTGAGCACCTATTACATGCCAGGTGCTTTACATACTTAGGTTTTATTTCTCACAATAATCTATGATTTAAGCAGTATTGTAGGAGACAGGAAGAATAAAAGAAAAGCAGGCCCTGGGAAGTGCCACAGAAGAAACTAAAGAGCCTATTGATGAAGGTGAAAGAGGAGAGTGAAACAGTTGGCTTAAAGCTCAACATTCAGAAAACGAAGATCATGGCAGCCAGTCCCATCACTTCATGGCAGACAGATGGGGAAACAGTGGAAACAGGGGCTGACTTTACTTTTCTGGGCTCCAGAATCACTGCAGAGGGTGACTGCAGCCATGAAAGTAAAAGATGCTTACTCCTTGGAAGGAAAGTTATGACCAACCTAGACAGAATATTAAAAAACAGAGATATTACTTGCCAACAAAAGTTCGTCTAGTCAAGGCTATGGTTTTTTCAGTAGTCATGTATGGACGTGAGAGCTGGACTGTGAAGAAGGCTGAGCGCCTACGAATTGATGCTTTTGAACTGTGGTGTTGGAGTAGACTCGAGAGTCCCTTGGACTGCAAGGAGAGCCAACCAGTCCATCCTAAAGGAGCTCAGTCCTGTGTGTTCATTGGAAGGACTGATGCTGAAGCTGAAACTCCAGTACTTTGGCCACCTGATCCGAAGAGCTGACGCACTGGAAAAGACCCTGATGCTGGGAAAGATTGAGGGCAGGAGGAGAAGGGGACAACAGAGGATGAGATGGTTGGATGGCATAACCAACTCAATGGACATACATGGGTTCGGGTGGACTCCAAGAGTTGATGATGGACAGGGAGGCCTAGTGTGCTATGGTTCATGGGGTCACAAAGAGTCGAACACGACTGAGTGACTGAACTGAATTATTGATAAACTGGATGCTACAAGGCATGAGACTCTTGGAACAAGTCCAGAGGGAACAGTTCATAATCTTGAAAACAAGATATGATCCTGGGGTTGGAAAACCAACCCCAGACTGTTTCTCAACTGGCATCTCAGAATCACGTTTTACATATCTGGTGGAAAATCTATAGAAAAGAATATTAGTCTTAGTTACCTATTTGTTATTGATTACTGTTTCCTAATTATTCAATGGTTAATGATCATTTTGTTCTTTGGCCCTGAAGGCCACATGAGTTATAGTTTAATTCCCCGCATATTCTTTCATTCACAGCTGAAAGCATAATAAAGCTGGCTTGGATTCAGTTTTGGCACCTTCACCTTGGAGCGGTATTAGTCCCCTGATCCTCGCTTTTCTCTGAATTATTGTGTCTCGCTTCTCATTCTCTTGCCGTATAGCGCTCTGCTTTTGGAAACCTTGCTTGCCGAGCTGGTCTCGACACAGTATAATCTCCATTTTTATAGGTGATAAAATTGAAACACTGAAAAGTCAAGTAATTTAGTAAAGGTTACATAGTTGTTAAGTGGAAAAGTGGGATTTGTACTCAGTTATAACACATCTTTTTTTTTTTTCCTTTAAATAAAAGGACACAATACTTCCTGTCTCTTATACACATCTTGGACACATGAAAAATTCAACTTCCAGACCCCACCCCAAATTAGAATCCCTGAAGTTAGTGTCCAGTACCAACATATTTTAAAAGCGCCATTAAAAAGAATCCAATGTACACAAAGGGAGATGTTAAAAATGCAAATGGAAATGCTTCTGTTATGAAAATCAAAAACACCAGGTATACTGATCTCAAAGAAAGCCATCAATTCCTAGTAGGAAGAACTAGGGCTACTCAGAGGTTTGGTTAAAACTTTGGAAACATAAGATCTGATATGTTGTTGGAAAGCTTTAAAGCTTCAACCCCAAATTCTACACAACTGAGTTAGGAAGAAAAGTTTACCCTTGGAAAAAAGTATTCCCAGACAACAACCAAATAAACATTTCAGTAGACTCCTAGGAAACATCTCATNCCTTTAATCCTTCCCAGCATCAGGGTCTTTTCCAGTGAGTCAGCTCTTCGCATCAGGTGGCCAAAATAATGGAGCTTCAGCTTCAGCATCAGTCCTTCCAATGAACACCCAGGACTGATCTCCTTTAGGATGGACTGGTTGAATGTCCGTGCAGTTCAAGGGACTCTCAAGAGTCTTCTCCAATACCACAGTCCAAAAGCATCAATTGTTTAGTGCTCAGCTTTCCTTATAGTCCAACTCTCACATTCATACATGACTACTGGAAAGACCACACCTTTGACTAGATGGACCTTTGTTGGCAAAGAAATGTCTCTGTTTTTTAATACACTGTCTAGGTTGATATTATCAAGAGATAAAAGAATCCTGTGACCCATACAGAATGGGCCAAAGTCTTGGGTTTTATTCTATTTATGTCAAGTTAATACAGCACCCGTTTCATGGATGCTGTCAAAAGACACAAAAATCCTGAATCAGAGACAAAGGACTTATTACTGATGTTGGTTTGCATCAGCTGTTAAGTCCCGTAGGTAGAAGGCCAAGGGCTCACCACGGATGCTGATAGATACCGTGCATGCAGTGGGTCGTTAATCAAGCAGAAACACTGAGCTTGAGGACTGACTACTTGTACAACAAACAGAAACCAGCTTCCTCACTGAGGGGAGATGTCACCTCTTCTCTCAATATTGCTTACTGCAAGTCCACCTCTGACAAAAGCCTAGGTAGGGAGAAATCGGGTTTTCTTGCTATACTTAGCAGGTACATGCAGAGACACTCAGGCCCATGGTAGACTGCTAATATCAATATAAACATGACCCTGAGGTCCATGAAACAACAGCTACTTAAAGGGTAAAGCATTAAGAGAATGTTCCATATTTATGTGTTTAAGTCTTTATAATCTACTTATTTCTTTACTTCTTTAACTGATTCACAGTTAAAAGTTTGCTAATTAACTAGTGTTTTAAAGCTGTGCTCAATCATGCAGTATACAAGACCAGTATCTCTCTATGTTCCAGACAGATCTAGAGATCCAAATAGATTTAGATTTGTTTGCCCTGATTTCATAGCTTGTGTTACAAACTTTTACCTAATGTTTGGTTGTCTCTCTTTTCATGACATTAGCAGCCATTTCTAATTATTGCCTAGGTGTATAATGACATTAGGGATTGAAAAAAAAAGACGGCGGGGGGGTGATATTCTAATGCCACTATTCCCTCTTCGCTAGCTAGAACCTGTCTCTTATACACATCTCTGGTAGGCAACTCAGGTTCTCTACATATTAGGAAATAAAAGCAAGCTACATCACAATAATGCTTAACATAATTGGGTTTTCCTGGTAACTCAGATGGTAAAGAATGCAGGAGACCTGGGTTTGATTCCTGGGTTGGGAAGATCCCNAATTCTTCTCATCATCCTTTTGGAAAGACATGGTGGCTGCTTGATTTTTCGCTTTTTATCTTTAAATTCTCAATCTCCAAAGTGACTAATGACTTCTTGTTTTAAATATCAAGAATTCATTCTAATATCCTCCAAGGTGACCAATGCATCTTTTTTTAGAATCATAAATCCATGGACATAAACATACCCCACTGGACATACCTCTTAAACATGTTCAAGTCTACCACTCAAAAACAAAACAAGTCCCTTATGGATTTCTCACCTCCTCTTCCCAGCCAATCTGCTCCAGTGTCAGCTACTAACTCTGTTTCCTAACCTTCACTTACTGTTGAACCCTCTATAACTGGAGGGTTAAAGTTATAACCTCCCACAACCCAAACATAACAGTTCTTGCAAAGGTCACTCCAGTTCCAGTTCAGTTGCTCAGTCGTGTCCAACTCATTGCAACCCCATGAATTACAGCACGCCAGGCCTCCCTGTCCATCACCATCTCCTGGAGTTCACTCAGATTCACATCCATTGAGTCTGTGATGCCATCCAGCCATCTCATCCTCGGTCGTCCCCTTCTCCTCCAGCCCCCAATCCCTCCCAACATCAGATTCTTTTCCAATGAGTCAATTCTTCGCATGAGGTGGCCAAAGGACTGGAGTTTCAGCTTTAGCATCATTCCTTACAAAGAAATCCCAGGGTTGATCTCCTTCAGAATGGACTGGTTGGATCTCCTTGCAGTGCAAGGGACTCTCAAGAGTCTTCTCCAACACCACAGTTCAAAAGTATCAATTCTTTGGTGTTCAGCCTTCTTCACAGTCCAAATCTCACNACTGAAGCCAGAGAAGGCAATGGCACCCCACTTCAGTACTCTTACCTGGAAAATCCCATGGACAGAGGAGCCTGGTCGGGTGCAGTCCATGGGGTCGCTAAGAGTTGGGCACAACTGAGCAACTTCACTTTGACTTTTCACTTTCATACATTGGAGAAGGAAATGGCAACCCACTCCAGTATTCTTGCCTGGAGAATCCCAGGAACAGAGAAGCCTAGTGGGCTGCCATCTATGGGGTCACAGAGTCAGACATGACTGAAGCGACTTAGCAGCAGCAGCAGCATAACCTACCACGTCATAACTTATTCTCAAACTAGAATTAGCATGGTTCACTATGTAAGACATATTTGTTTCTGCTCAGAGAAACGCAAAACTCACTAGAGTTGTCAAGTGGTGACTGGAATGTGAC
>SJYW01029364.1:125877-150491 GCA_006410735.1 Raphicerus campestris
TGGATGAAAGAAAAAAATATGAAAAGCAAGCAATCTTTTAGAAGAAAACATGGAAGAGCAACTTAATGACATGAAGGTAGGGAATAATTTATTGACAAGATAGAATAAGCAATATAAAAATATAAATCATACAGGAAAAGACTAATATATTTGATTAAATTTTTAAAACCTCTGTTATTAAAAGCAGTCACCAAACACAAAAATGAAAAGGTATATAACAAAGAAGTAGTGCTCCTACTTATTAGGATCATCAAAACAATGGAAAAATAGGCAAAGGACGTAAGTATATTATATACACAAAGGCCAAAAAGTATTTATCAGAAAAAGGAAAATGAAATCGGTAGCATTTTTCAAGGGACCTACATGCTATGCCTCATAGTCACATAGGAAAAAAAAAAGAAATAACAATGGTCAAAATTTCTGAAGGAATAATTTTTAAGAAATAACTTTTTACATTCATCATATTATCAAAAAGTTTAAAAGTTTGCTTACATAGCATGTTGGCAAGAACACAGCAATTTGGAAATGTTTATTGAAGCTAAAGAGCCCATACATTGGTCTAGGTGATACAGTGATTCCCCTTTTGGAAATCTAGGAAAATACACAAGCACTCAAAAAGACATTTATAAAGCTGTTCAGTGTAATACTGTTTTTATCCATAATAGACAAAAAAATGGAAAAAAAATCTAATTGTCTATCATTAGGAAAATGAATTGATCTACTTTGTATAATAAAACAATTATTTACAATGTAGAATACAATAAGAAACTTTTACTGGGGTATATTTATGTACAGTTTAAGTATATACAAAAATAATTATATCATATTAAGATACATCTATATCAAATAAAAGAATAAAAACCATCCATTATGATAATAAATAACACCAGGATAGTAGTGAGGATAAGAGGTAAAGAGGGAGGAAAAGAGGTGGCAGTTAATTACATACGACCTTAGCTATATGTGTAATCTTTTACTCACTTCAAAAAAAACCTAATTTTTTACAAAATGTCAGTCTTTATGATATCTGAGTGAAGGGTAAATGAGTATCTATTATATAGGTTTGAGTATCTATTATACAGGTTTCTGTACCTTCTCCTTTGTTTGAAATATCAGGTAGTTAAAAGTTATTTAAGTGAATTACCTTAAGATTTAATTATTTATTCATGGATAATCATGAACAAGGAGAAGGCAATGGCAATCCACTCCAGTACTCTTGCCTAGAAAATCCCATGGGTGGAAGAGCCTGGTGAGCTGCAGTCCATGGGGTCACAAAGAGTCGGACACGACTGAGCAACTTCACTTTCACTTTTCACTTTCATGCACTGGAGAAGGAAATGGCAACCCACTCCAGTGTTCTTGCCTGGAGAATCCCAGGGACGGGGAGCCTGGTGGGCTGCTGTCTATGGGGCTGTACAGAGTCGGACACGACTGAAGTGACTTAGCAGCAGCAGCAATCATGAATAATCAAGTAACTCTTTACAAAGACATTAGTATAACTTATGAAAAATTCACAAGTTTCAAACAACATTTTGTTATTTGGACTTCTTAGTGTATTACACAAAAAACAAGTACTACAGAAAAGCACATAATGGAAAATGAAAGAATGCAGCACAAAGCAGATAGCCACAGAAGGGTTACTCCTGCCATGCTAGGGCCCCCCATGAAGGCGTGGTTTATGGAGCTGCCTGAAGCGGAACTACCCAACTCGATGAGCACAAGAGGGTGGCCAAGGAAATGTGGGAGTCGAATTTTTGTTTAAATTAGTAATTTAGGGAAGGTATAAGACAAAGGTAAATGAACACCTTTTATCTTGTAGACACCTTACTCTTTTCAACATCTTAAAAAGTAAGTAATTATATTTATTCTTCAATTCTGTTTTTCCTTCCAAACAGAATCAATAATTTGACAGAGTATCTTAAAAAATCTTAATTTAATAACCAAATACTTTAGTAAATAAGATATGCAGTGATAAAGCAAAATAAAATAGAAAATAGCGTTTGTAATTAGAAGACAATATCGGTTTCTGGCTTTCATTCAGTTCAGTTCAGTTGCTCAGTCATGTCCGACTCTTTTCGATTCCATGGACTGTAGCATGCCAGGCGTCCCTGTCCATCACCAACCCCCAGAGCTCGCTCAAACTCATGTCCATCAAGTTGGTGATGCCATCCAACCATCTCATCCTCTGTCGTCCCCTTCTCCTCCCACCTTCAATCTTTTCTAGCATCAGGGTCTTTTCTAATGAGTCAGCTCTTTGCATCTGGCCAAAGTATTGGAGCTTCAGCTTCAGCATCAGTCCTTCCAGTGAATATTCAGGACTGATTTCCGTTAAGATAGACTGGTTTGACTCCTCACAGTCCAAGGGACTCTCAAGAGTCTTCTCCAACGCCACAGTTCAAAAGTATCAATTCTTCAGTGCTCAGCTTTCCTTATTGTCCAACTCTCACATCCATACATGACTACTGGAAAAATCATAGCTCTGACTAGATGGACCTTTGTCAGTAATGTCTCTGCTTTTTAATATGCTGTCTAGGTTTGTCAGTGTGAAAAGGCTTTCATTAACAAGGTACAATCTCATCTTCTCATCTGTAAGAATGACTAACAGAAATCCTGGCCTTACACAAATTGTGTGAAATTTAACTAAATAAGAAAAAAATAATGTGAAAGTCCTTCAAAATTATAAACACTGTAACAATTTTTGTAAATCATTGTTTCTTAAAACTAAGCCACATGAAGAAAAAAGTTGCAACACACTCTAAAGAATCTGTAACAGAAAAAATGAACAAAAGGCAATGAAAGTTATTTTGCCTTAGACTTAATGTAAAAGTCAAATGTGAAACTTACTGGAAGAGTTTGATAAGTAAAATAAGCATGTGTATGCATGGGGTTGCAGAGGTGGACATGACTGAACAACTGAACTGAACTGATAGCACTTACACAAATGGAAATGGTACTTTCTTTTGGATTTAACTTGCATGTAACTTGGTGAAAAATGGATAAGCAAGTCTGGTACTTCCTATTATTTTCAAGAGGAACAACATTTTTCTTCTACACTTAACACAGAAACCGCTGTTATTTAGAACCACACCACCATGTACACGTTCCTTGAATACTCCATCTCTCCTTCAATACAGGATAGCAAAGCTTTTAATTTTTTTATTTCAGAGCCAACTGATACACAGAAATCAATTCTTGGTACTTAGCTTCTCCAAGCCTTTCTTTCCTCACCTGTAACATGGGAAGAAAGGCCTGGAGAAGCTAAGTATCTTGGCCAGTAACACAGAGCTACTATAGTAGCTAACATCCTGACAGATGCCTCAAAGGGAACTTCTACTCAGTGACAAGAAATTACAGTCACTGCTAAATAGGAGGAGTGCCCCCCTAGCTCTGGGCCAGCATCCTTGGATTCCTCACTGGATAAACTACAGTAATGATCAATCAGTATCCATGAAGTCATGAGATGCAAAGAAGGAAAAAAAAAAAAGTTGTCTAATGTTAATTTCCAAGACTTGAATATCAGCTAATTTTCTGCAAAAACTGTCTTCTTCTTTGACAGGTACAGATATTCACATCCATCCTTTAAAAAGAATCATGGTAGAACTATTTATATAATAGTTGCAGACTGATGAAAAGTTTGACAGTTTCAAAGTGTTTTATTCCCTGAAAACATCAATCAATGGCACACTATAGTAGGAGGACTTCCCTGGTGGTCCAGTGGTAAAGAATCCACCTGCCAATGCAGGGGACAACGGGTTCGATCCCTGGTCCAGGAAGATCTCACATGCTGCGGAGCAACTCAGCCTGTGTGCCACAGCTACTGACCACCACATCTATTGAGCGCAAGCCCAAGAGCCCAGTTACTCTGCAACAGGAGATGCCATCACAATGAGAAGGACGAGCACTGCAGCAAAGACAAGCCCCCACTTGCCACAACTAGAGAAAGCCCATGCACAGCAACAAAGCCCCAGCACAACCAATAATAATAATTATAATAAATAATTTTTTTAAATAGCATGTTACAGTAAGAGACTCCTTAGTGAAAGCTCTGTCCGGACAAGCTCTCAGCCAAATTCTTATACTTTTAACTCCAGGTACCTTTCAAACAGAAAGGGGGAGAACGAGGCTGGAGAGTATAGGCTGCATGCTAAGATACCAAGATAAAAGTCCAAATCTTTCTGACATCTACATGTTTTCCAATTTACATCCTACTGAGAGCTAGTGGTTACTCAGCCCAACCCCTGCACTTTATGGATGATGAAATCAAGACCCAGTGAGGACGGTGGCCTATCCAGAGATGACAGTACACTAACAGGAGCAGGATTTGAATTTACCTCTCCCATCAGGGTTAGGCACTTTCCCACGACACCCATGTACCAAAAAGTGGTGTATGATGAGAATTTTTTTCTNAAGTTAAATAAGCAGGGTGACAACATACAGCCTTGATATACTCCTTTCCTGATTTGGAAACCAATCTGTTGTTCCATGTAAGGTTCTAACTGTTGCTTCTTGAACTGCAAACAAATTTCTCAAGAGGCAGGTCAGGTTGTCTGGTATTCCCATCTCTTGAAGAATTGTCTGCAGTTGGTTGTGATCCACACAAAGGCTTTGCGCTAGTCAATAAAGCAGTAGATGTTTCTCTGTAACTCTCTTGCCTTTTCAGTGATCCAGTGTGGCAATGTGATTGTTCCTCTGCTTTCTCTAAACACAGCTTGAACATCTGGAAGTTCACAGTTCACATACTGTGGAAGCCTGGCTTGGAGAATTTTGAGCACTACTAGTGTGTGAGATGAGTGCAACTGTGCAGTAGTTTGAGTATTCTTTGGCATTGCCTTTCTTTGGGATTGGAATGAAAACTGACCTTTTCCAATCCTGTGGCCACTGCTGAGTTGTCCAAGTTTGCTGGCATATTGAGTGTAGCACTTTCACAGCATCATCTTTTAGGATTCGAAATAGCTCAACTGGAATTCTATCAACTCCACTTGCTTTGTTCACAGTGATGCTTCCTTAGCCCACTTGACTTAGCATTCCTGGCTCTAGGTGAGTGATCACACCATCATGATTATCCAAGTTGTGAAGATCTTTTTTGTATAGTTCTGTGTATTCTTGCCACCTCTTCTTAATATCTTCTGTTTCTGTTAGGTCCATACCATTTCTGTCCTTTACTGTGCCCACCTTTGCATGAAATATCCCCTTGGTATCTCTAATTTTCTTGAAGAGATCTCTAGTCTTTTCCTTTCTATTGTCTTCCTCTATTTCTTTGCACTGAAGACTGAGGAAGGCTTTCTTATTTCTCCTTATTATTATTTGGAACTCTGCATTCAAATGGGTATATCTTTCCTTTTCTCCTTTGCCCTTAGCTTCTCATCTTTTCTCAGCTATTTGTAAGGCCTCCTCAGACAGCCATTTTGCCTTTTTGCATTTATTTTCTTGGGGATGGTCTTGATCACTGCCTCTTATACAACGTCATGAACCTCCATCCATAGTCCTTCAGGCACTCTATCAGATCTAATCCCTTGAATCTACTTGTCACTTCCACTGTATAATCATAAGGGATCTGATTTCAGTCATACCTGAGTGGTCCCTGCTTTCTTCAGTTTAAGTCTGAACTTTGCAATAAGGCATTCAGCTCCCAGTCTTGTTTTGCTGACTGTATAAGAGCTTCTCCAATCTGATTTCACTATTGACCATCTGGTGATGTCCAGGTGTAGAGTCTTCTCTTGCGTTGTTGGAAGAAGGAGTCTGCTTGCTATGTCTAGAGTGTGTTTTCTTGGCAAAATTCTGTTAGTCTTTGCCCTGCTTGATTTTGTATTCCAAGGCCAAAACATACCCTTACCTATTAGTAAATTTGGTATTATCAAACTTTCTAATTTTAACAGTGTGATCTCATTGTTTAAATATGCACTCACTGCTACATAACGTTGACGTCTTTTCATCAATTTCTTGACCCCGTTTCTTTTTCATCTTAATATCCTATCAGTGATCTCGAGTTTTTAGACTCAGACCTTTCACATATAAGCACATTTCTGAACGTACTCATAACACCAAGAAATAATACTTTCCTGAATACTTGAATTTTTCTTAAATATATCTGACTAACAAAACCCTGAGAGTATACATTCACATCTCTAAAACAAAGTTACTAAAGTATCTTCCAAGTAAATGATTTGAAACCACCTTTTGAAAAGGGACACTTAAAGTTACAAGAAAATGACACTTTTTAAATTTTAGAGTATAATTTTAAAATAGAATTTTTATCTATATAGGTTGCAAATATACTGTAAAGAAAAAATGATGAAACCAACTATAAGTTATATCAGTTTTAAAATTCTAAGTGCTCTACCAAGTGAAATCAACATATTGTATTCATGACACTGATATGACTTCCCAGGAAGGTTTTCACTTTAAAACAAAAATCTGAGTGATTTGCTCTGCTCTAGAATCTACACTGACTTACTCTGTTGCCTTCAAAACTACATAATGACAAAACCCTTTCTGGTATAGCATGAAGCGAATGCTTATTCAGAGACCTGAGAAGATGTATTAGGACAGGACAGTGATAGTAGAACGATATGAAATGTTGACAGCATTTAGTGGCACTGAAGAGAAAGAACTGGGAAAATCTGGATGTTGCCCGAAAAGAATGAAACACTAACCTTAAACAAATTTACCTATTTTATTTTGTATTTTTAAAACTCCATCATTCTCCTTTAAATGAGCCAGAGAAACAGAACAACAGTCTATACTAGTAAAAATGTACAATGTCCAGAATACAAATGGGATAGAAAGACCTAGAACAAGAACTTCTGTATAACGATTTAGAATATTGCAAATAAAATGTCCTAATAACATTTAGAAAGACGACTGTAATTATGAAGCCAATGATCAATTTAAACTAACTGCAAGAACTCAAATGCCTAAAAATCTTTAAACAAGCTGGAAATCTAAGGGAAAAGAGCACAAACTTCAGATTATTTAGATACTAGTTTTAAATGCATTTTAGAAAAAAAGCTTACTATTTCATGGCTATTTACATTCAATTTTATGGCTTCCAAAAATATAAAAAAGAGAGAGACTGATTGTATTACTTAAAGATGATGGCACAATTTTCATTTAGAATTTTTCAGGTGAAATTTTCTTCCTATAAAATATATAGTATCCAATTTGGAAAGTATTTTAGCATGTGACATTTCCTGAAACTGTCCTACTGACAGAAGATGTGGTTTAGAACAATCCTACTGAGGACAAATATAAGGCTGGATCAAGTACAGAAAACCTGTACTTTACTTGAAGCAGACTGCTTGAAGCATCTGACAACTAACAAGACAACAAGGAATTACCGGGCCAGGAGCCGGGGAAGGACAGAGGACAGAGGGCCAGGGAGGTGCGTGCTGATTTCTGCTGCTTTCTGAGGGGAAGCTGAGCACTATGAACAGCTTTAATCTGGATTGAGACACCAAAAGACTGCACACCAGGCAGAAGACTGGATCTGAAGTGAGAACTGCAGGCTGTGGATCTTTGAACTTTTGAATCTTTAATCCTTTGAATTTCTGAACCTTCTCAAGCTCTGATGTGGACTAAGTAATGCCAGAACAACACTAGTGTCTTAAGATGTGACCCTCTTGGAGAAGTATACATCAAATTATTTCTACAAATGACTTTGCAAATATAATGCCCAGAAGATAATCAAAATAAGCAGGCATTCAAAGAGATGCATGAATGAAAATGAACAGAAACAACAGACAATAGAAAGGGACCCACAAGGACTACAGACATATGAATCATCAGACACAGACTTTGAGATAATTATGCTTACCACATTCAAAAAGACAGAAAAGATTGTGAACTGATAGAAAACAAAAAGTGATTTTTAAAAAATAATAATGATAGGTATGAAAGATACTAACAACCCATAAGCTCAGATGTTTTTATTAAAGGCAAAAAAATTTTACAATACTTAATTCTTTCTGATTTTTGAATAAACATCAGTGAGTAACTATTGCTGTTTATTAAGTATTTATCATCTGCCTGGTTCTCCTTAGAAATTTCATAGTCTTTATCTCATTTAATTTGTACAACATTTCTAAGGGGTAGGTATTATTTTGTGAAGAATATGAAGAAACTGAGGAGCACAGAGGTTATGAAACTTAGTTTAAGGTTAGTGGTTAAAATAACCAGGCTGGTGATCAAATCTGTGCCCCTGGGAGGTGATTAGGTCTTAAGGGCAGAGCCCTCAGGAATAGGCTAGTACTCTTATATAAGAGACCCCAGAGAGCCCCTGAAAGGGCTTCACAGAGAGCCCCCAGTGCAGAATTGCAGCCTAGGGGAGTTGCTGGAATGAACCCAGGCACAGAACACCAAGCAGAAGTGGGGCCACCTCAGAAGCAGAGCTTGGCCACGGAACAAACCACTGCGGGGACCGGGCAGCCTGGAGCCCTAGGGGCCCAACCCCTGCCCAGCAAAGCTATGGGAACAGGATTACTATCCGCTCAGGTCTAGAAAGCAGGACCCCTGTGCCCCAGCGGGCCTGGAAGGCAGAGCGCTGAGCCAAAGCTTTAGCTTAAGATTTAGTCTTAAGGAAGAGCAATTAGAGAGCAACTGAGTGGAATTTGCCTTAAAATGAATCATACCTTAAGTCTCCCCCATATCTGATTTAGATGATGTTTAAATAAGACTTTTATAATTACAAAGTTAAACATATCATAAGTGTTCAAGTGAATGCTAACAAATGAAAGGATTGCTCCTCTATAAAAAATGTCACCCACATAAACCTAAAAATTGAAATATGTAACATTTCCCTCTAGTTATAGTCATCATCTGCTTTCATTATACTCAATGGTAGAACAAGAAAGGAATTTCTTAATTTTAAATCAAGCTATATGTGTATGACATTCAGCTTTACCAAGAGTTCAATATATTTGAGTAATTTTAATACTTTGTAATGAAAGTGAAAGTCACTCAGTCAGGTCTGACTCACAGCGACCCCACAGACTATACAGTCCATGGAATTCTCCAGGCCAGAACACTGGAGTGGGTACCATTCCCTTCTCCAGGGGATCTACCCAACCCAGAGATCAAACCCAGNTTTATAATGAAAGTGAAAGTCACTCAGTCAGGTCTGACTCACAGCGACCCCACAGACTATACAGTCCATGGAATTCTCCAGGCCAGAACACTGGAGTGGGTACCATTCCCTTCTCCAGGGGATCTACCCAACCCAGAGATCAAACCCAGGTATCCCATGCTGCAGGCAGATTCTTCACCAGCTGAGCCACCAAGGAACACTAACCTTAACTGAAAAATTCTATCTGTTCTAAAGCACTGAAAAGGGCTGAGGTAAAACAAAACACGTTACCTGCAGTAATGTCCTTGCTTAGCGACCTTGGCCAGGGAGAAAATGCAGTCAATTGTTGCTAGGTGATGGACGGCTTTACACAAGGTGTGATAATGTTCATTGAAATTCCTACGGAAGCAACAACAACAAAAAGGTGAGCAAATTGACTTCTTAGATCCATAAAAACTGTACAATAAGTAATCAGTTTGGTAGCTATGATGAGCATAAACAAATAACCAGGGACACAGCTAGCAGCTAAGAAAGGTGGAAATTACACTGAACTATTTACTGTTAAATAACTTGATTACTGAGACTTTATTTGGAAAAAGAAAAAATATATATTTTAAAACAGTTTCTTTACAANGGAAGCAACAACAACAAAAAGGTGAGCAAATTGACTTCTTAGATCCATGAAAACTGTACAATAAGTAATCAGTTTGGTAGCTATGATGAGCATAAACAAATAACCAGGGACACAGCTAGCAGTTAAAAAAGGTGGAAATTACACTGAACTACTTACTGTTAAATAACTTGATTACTGAGACTTTATTTGGAAAAAGAATAAATATATATTTTAAAATAGTTTCTTTACAAAGACGTCTACTATTAATACCATATTGCACATTTCATCTGACCATGATCCTGAACTCAGATCTAATTAACACTAATGTAGAGATTATTTTCATTTAACTTAAATGACATCACAAACTACCCAAATGGATCAGCTTCCCTTTGCACATATCCTTCATAGCATTGTCCAAATTAGGAAAACAGTTTCAATATCTTCTCCTAAAATTTATTGGAAGTGTCTCAATGGTAGAGCTCATCAGGTCCATCTGATTTATTTATCTAACATCTAATGATAGAGTTGACACTGCAATAAATTTTTTGAAGGCAAGCAAAAAGAAACATTCTTTTTTTTAGTGATCTTCAGTTTTCTTATTAATAATTCATATAGAAATTAAATATTAGACTTGTTTTTAAAAAGGTCACTTTAAATCTTTGGCTAATTAGGTAGCTGGTAATCAAAGTTTAAAAGACTTGCACTGAAAGACTTATTCTAGAAAAAACATACGCTGTATTTAGGGGTTTTCCTTTCCTTTTTTTGTTTAGATACTTTCATTATCTCTTATCACAGGAGTTCCTTACAACCTTCTAAAGATGATCCTCTCCAAAAGAGATGAGTATTATACTAAATGCATCTCTTAAAAAATTTCTCTATTTAATACTGCGGGTTTCAGAAATTAAGAGATTTAGTCTGTTTGCTTCTTAAATCCAAAGGTTTTTAGAGTGCTTCCTACTAGAAAAGGATATCCAGATTAAGCTACTATGTGATCAGTTATTCCAATATTATTGCCATTGTACTGGTTTTTTAGAACCCATAATTTCTGACTTTTTATTAATATTAAAATAAGATATTCTATGTAAATGACTTTTCCAGATACTAGAACATTTTAAATATTCAGTTTTAATTCTAACTATTTGTGAATTACAGAGTATATTTACAGTATATTTTAAACTTCTTTGTCTAAGTAGATACAGCCCTTGTTGTTCAGCTGCTAAGCTGTATCCAACTCTGAGATGCCACGGACTGCAGCATGCCAGGCTTCCCTGTCCTTTCACTATCTCCCTGAGTTTGCTCAAACTCCTGTCCAACCATCCCACCCTCTGTCACCCCTTCTCCTGCCCTCAATCTTTCCCAGCATCAAGGCCTTTTCAAAGGAGGCAGCTCTTTGCATCAGGCGGCCAAAGTACTGGAGCTTCAGCTTCAGCATCAGTCCTTCCGATGAATATTCAGGGTTGATTTCCTCTAAGATTGACTGGTTTGATCTCCCTGCTGTCCAAAGGACTCAAGAGTCTTCTCCAGCACCACAGTTCAAAACTATCAATTCTTCAGTGCTCAGCCCTCTTTATGGTCCATCTCTCACATCCGTACATGACTACTGGAAAGACCAAAGCTTTGACTAGATGAAACTTTGTCAGCAAATTGAGAACCTCATCAACAAGGAGAGCATAATGAATATAATTTACCTATTTCCCCCAAATTAAAGTTACTCAGAAGGAACTACATGGTTACCACTAACAATGTTAAGAGTCTGTGCAAAATACCAAACACAAAGGAGACTGGACCCTGACATTAAACAGTAGCACTCAGCTGTCACCTTAAAAATGATTCTTAGTTTTGAAGATGTCATGTGCTATATGGACATAACGCTCCTGAGGGCACCCTATCATTTCTAGTCTAGCTTCAATTTTAGATCTGACCATTCATCTACCCCTTGGACTGCGGCTGATTCTGTCCCTATTCTAATTACTAATCCGTCTGGTCTTTCCTATCTTGGCACTCTCTCTTTTGCCAGAAAGCAGCCATATTTGATATTTCTACTCTAGCCTCTCTGGATCTGAGTGTTCAATATATCTGTGGCACTACAGTAAAAAAATTAAAAAACAGCCGATTTTTTCTCACCCCCACTCCTTCCTTCTCAGGTCCTGTCCAGGCCACTAATTTGTCACTACCCAACAGCCTTAGGTTGAGGATAACTGTCCCTGATGATCTAACTTCCGGGACTGAAATGAGTAACTTAACTCTTGGTCAGTTAGCAACAACAAAAAAGGCAGGAGAGAGAAGATAAATTATTTAGCTGTGGACAACAATGTTTCTTTTCATGTCAACTGTACAAATAAGGCATGTGNCCTAACTTCCGGGATTGAAATGAGTAACTTAACTCTTGGTCAGTTAGCAACAACAAAAAAGGCAGGAGAGAGAAGATAAATTATTTAGCTGTGGACAACAATGTTTCTTTTCATGTCAACTGTACAAATAAGGCATGTGAAAAAAAATTTTTAGCTATCATAAACCTTAAACATCACCATCACAAGTCTTACAAAGCCTTGCTTGACTTCTTGGTCTTTGTCTATTTGTTATTCTTGACCAAATTTCAAAGAGATCATTTTAGAAAAATGACAGGCTGAAAAATGGATAATTCAGGTAACAATCCAATAGACTTGGGTTTATGTCACAACAACATACAACTTTACCACTAAGCCATCAAAAACAACTTCAACTAATCACTGTGATTTAATCTCAAAAGGTATTGCTGGGTCCATGGGAAGAAGATTAAAGACACTGGGGTTCTAAAGTTATTATGACAGTTTACCATCTGATGTGATTCAATATTTGAAGTTAATTAAAAAGGAGAATATTTTATTTTCTATTTTCAAATGTATTTCTAAAATCCTTGAACTACTGTGTGAGATGTAATTTTATTCAAATGAATAATATTCAATAATCTTATTATTAAAGATTTTTCAATTGAGCTTATTCAATATCGAGAGCCCATTTTTTAGAACATGAAAGAGACACTGTTTTTTGATAGAGAGTTCCATTCACAGACTTTCTTACAGCCTTGATTTCTTGAAATATTTCAATATAAAGTAATATGACTAATGGACAACTGTTAGTATCTCAGTAAGAGACAAAAACACTTGTATAGCTGGTATTCAATCCTCTGGTGTCAGGTTCAATGAGGTTAATCATTTTTGAAATGACATTATATTCACACCATCTGGCACCTCAATAAATAGTATGTCTAACAATCACTGCTATTCTCAAGTGGGGGTCTAGCTGTAAATGTTGTAGCTAAATTTCAGCCAATAGTCTCTTTAGATAAAAAAATTTATATTTTTCTATTTGAAAGTACTATATGTATATTACAGAAACTTTTGATATCATGGATCTGCAAAGTACATTAAACTTCCAGTAATCTCACCCTCCAGAATTAATGTTAATATTTGAAGTTATATATATATGGTCAATAGGCATATTAACAACAGCATATATATTTAATATTTTAAAATACAAAAATGTGTATGCTGTGCATGCATGTGAATTTACACATACAGAACTGGCATCACATTTTTAATATTTTTATCCTTTTTTTACTTAGCAGTATATTATATCATATTCTTCTGTGATGTTTTATTTAATGTTAGCTTACTCTCAGCAGCTCCCAACTCCAGCCAAGCCACAGTATGATGAGAGCAGGATTCTCCTGGGTTAATGGGATAGAAGGGCCCAGGCAGAGGGCTGACACAGTGAGAATGGTGGGGTGTGAGAAGAGGACAGGAGAGGAAGGGGCAAATCGAAGAGATGTTTCAAAGAGAAAAAAGACAAGCAGGAATTTGATAATAGATAAAGGGGAAAAAAGGAATAAAAAATCAGGATAGTGCCAAAATCTTTACCCTGGGAGACCTGAACTTTCTCTACTCTAGAACCAGGAAAGAACATAACCCAGACCTATAAAATCACGTACACTATGCAGACAGTGAAGACGAACAACCTCATCGAATCCCAGGACCCTAGAATATAGTCCCTGAAGCTTGAAAGGGAAAACATCAGTCCACTTTTCATGTTCTCAGTGATATCACTAAGGGCAAAGTCAGGAAAACAAAAACTCAAGAGCCCTGAAAATCCTTAGCAAGGGTAATTGAAAGTGAGTTGGAAAAGGAAGTGAGTAGGCCAAATTTCTATCCCCGGGTTCAAGACTCAGAGTTAAGATAATCTCAAAAGATTGAGGGTAAGTATACTGAAATCTCTTTCTGATCCTGTAACTCAAAACTCCTCTGGGCAACAAGAGATAGCACCAACCTACCACCTTTTAAAAACTGTCACATATATCTTTTTTGTTCCTCCTTTTTCACTTGTCAGAGTTGTTACTTTAAATGGAAAAAAGTTCCCTGAAGACTATGCTGAATATACTGTTTAAATTTTTAAAGAGCAAGATTGAGAGATTTCCCAGTGATGCCCATGGATTGATTCACCATAGGCAGGCTCTACGGCCTGACACTATAGGTCACACGCCCTACCACCAGACACCCTGGGTTAAATCTGGGTTACAGTCTTATTGTGGGCAACTTATTCTTTATTTCTGTCACTCACTTTATTCATTTGTAAACTGGGGATGATAATAATATTTCACTCTTAGGGCTCTTATGAAGCAAAATGAGCTAATAAACAAAGTGCTTAGGTGACTGGTGGTCTGGAGCTGGCTTCTGTGGACTCATGAAGTCAACTGTGTACACATCTCTTTTCAATCCAGGCCAGGAGGAGCTTGTAATCACTGGATGGTATAGTGACACCACAGAAATCAAACACACACTACTTCTTTCCAGAGAGCTGGCTATTCACCATTTATCAGAACACCACCAACTTAAAACCATTACAATGAACACGTGACTGCTAATAAGTCCAGAATGAGACATTCTTTGAGACAATGGCATGGATGCCTCCCCTCTAAATTCCATAATATAAAGGTAGAGGGCTATTCTAGATTAAAATATACTAATAAAACTTAATAGACAAAATGCAACATGTGAAAGTTTTTTTTTTTAATATGGGAGGAGGGGAAATCACAGTCATGGAGAAAAGACTTGTGGTTGCCAAGGAGGAGGAGGCTGCGGGAGGGAAGGACTGGGAGTTTAGGAGTAGCAGATGCAAACTAATATATATAGATGAATAAGCAACAAGGTCCTAGTGTATAGCACAGGGAAATGTATTCAATATCCTATGATAAACCACAATGGAAAAAAATATAAAAAAGGAATGTCTGTATGTATATAACTGGGTTACTGTGCTATATACAGCAGAGTTTGGCATAACTCTGTAAATCAATTGTAAATCAATCAATTTCAATAATAAAATAAAAATAAGAAAAATATGGGGAGAAGTGGAATTGAGACAATTTAATATTTAACAGTAGCTGCAGTCTATGGGTTGCAAAGAATCAGACATGATTGGGTAACTGAACAATAACAATTAAAGTTTTTTAGGTATAATAGTGGTGGCAAAATTATATAGCAAAATATCCTTATTTTTAGAAGATGTATGCCTAAGTATTTAGGGGCAAAGTGTTATTATATCTAAAACTTACTTTAAAATGTTTCAGAAAAAAAAGTGTGAAGGAGATATAAAACAAATGTAGGAAAATCTTACCACTTTAAATAAACCTAGGTAAAGAACACAGACCACCTGACCTGCCTCTTGAGAAACCTACGTGCAGGTCAGGAAGCAACAGTTAGAACTGGACATGGAACAACAGACTGGTTCCAAATAGGAAAAAGAGTACGTCAAGGCTGTATATTGTCACCCTGTTTATTTAACTTATATGCAGAGTACATCATGAGAAATGCTGGACTAGAAGAAACACAAGCTGGAATCAAGACTGCCAGGAGAAATATCAAAAACTTTCTGATATGCAGATGACACCACCCTTATGGCAGAAAGTGAAGAGGAACTAAAGCACCTCTTGATGAAAGTGAAAGAGGGGAGTGAAAAAGTTGGCTTAAAGCTCAACATTCAGAAAACAAAGATCATGGCATCTGGTCCCATCACTTCATGGGAAATAGATGGAGAAACAGTGGAAACAGTGGCAGACTTTATTTTTTAGGGCTCCAAAATCACTGCAGATGGTGATTGCACCCATGAAATTAAAAGACGCTTACTCCTTGGAAGGAAAGTTATGACCAACCTAGATGGCATATATTAAAAAGCAGAGACACATTACTTTGTCAACAAAGGTCCATCTAGTCAAGGCTACGGTATTTCCAGTGGTCATGGATGGATATGAGAGTTGGACTGTGAAGAAAGCTGAGCACCAAAGAATTGATGCTTTTCAAGTGTGGTGTTGGAGAAGACTCTTGAGAGTCCCTTGGACTGCAAGGAGATCCAACCAGTCCATCCTAAAGGAGATCAGTCCTGAGTGTTCATTGGAAGGACTGATGTTGAAGCTGAAACTCCAATAGTTTGGCCACCTGATGCAAAGAGCTGACTCACTGGAAAAGACCCTGATGCTGGGGGCAGGGTTGGGGGCAGGAGGAAAAGGGGACGACAGAGAATGAAATGGCTGGATGGCATCACTGACTTGACGGACATGAGTTTGAGTGAACTCTGGGAGTTGGTGATGGGCAGGGAGGCCTAGTGTGCTGTGATTTATGGAGTCACAAAGAGTCAGACACGACTGAGCGACTGAACTGTACTGAAAGAGTACAGAGATCTTCATTTCAACTTCCAACTCTGAAAATGTTAAGCCTTTATACAAGAAAAGTAAACAAAATCCAAGGTAGAATTTCAAAGTGACATTACTAAACATCCTTACCAACAAAATGCTAGTACAGTAACAAAAATTATATTTGGTCTCTTACGAAAGACTAAAATAAGTTTATATTTCAATAGATTAAAGATAAAATCAGAGAACACATGTACTCAACTACTTTATGGCAGGTCACAAGCAGTAATCTCTACTTTTCTTTTTGGTGGAAAGATTTTCCGGTCTATTTCTCATAGCAAAAAGTCAGATTACATTTTTCATTGTAAACTCACTCTAGAAAAGCAAGCCATTCAGCATTGCAGTCAAGGACTAGCTGCTCCCGGAGCTGATTCAGATGTCTGTAATTTTCTACAATAAAAGGAGAGTGAAAGCGGCTCACAGCTTTTGTGCTAGAAGAGAGAAAAAACATAAATAGGAAATCAAGGTTACTAAGAAGTCAGTAATGCCATCACTTCAGAAAATTAAAGTAGTTATTTATTATTCTCTGATGAACCTTGGAAGTAAATAGCTGTAAATAGAGAACATTCTTTAATTATGATCTTAAACCTTATTGATTCCAAAGATCTTTATTCCAAATAAAGTATTTGAACTTCAAAGTACTCTGTTAGGAAGCTTTTAAAATTCAAGTTATATCCATATGGCAAAAATCAAAGTTTAGAATTTCTGTTTCGTAAGTAAAGAAGTTTTTTTCTGTAAATTATACAAAATGAAAATGTTTGGTTTTAAAAAAAAAGATCAGAAGCAAATATAACAAATTTAAGTCCTAACAAATCAAAGAGTTGGATAGACTGGTGAAGGTCATGTCATTTTTTATATTTTATACTCTTCTGTATCATTAGAGTATTTCAATTTAAAAAAAGCATTACAATGAACAGCAATGCATTAATTCAGGAGGCAGTCAAAGACGGGTTCATGATCCAACTGCAGATTCACAGTGACCCTGGATGGGAAGAAATATCATGTAGTCCTCTTCTGAGCTTGCAAACTCTGCTTCCTCATCAAGAAGCTACAGAACACAACGGTGGACACTATGGGTCCCCAGTCATAGAATCCACCATAAGATTCCAACTCTGTCACTTACTCATTATCTATGTGATAACTCTGGGCCAATAAAACTGATTTTGTCTAAACTAAAAACTTTCCTCACCTATCAAATGAGGATAACAATAGTATCTACCTCATGAAAAGTGAAAATGTTACTTGTGCAGTCATGTCCAATCTTCCCATGGACTGTAGCCCACCAGGCTCCTCTGTCCATAGAATTCTTCAGGCAAGAATACTAGAGTGGGTAGCCATTCCCTTCTCCAGAGGATCCTCCTGACCCAGGGACTGAACCAGGATCTCCTCCACTGCAGGCAGATTCTTTACCATTTGAGTCACCAGGGAAGCCCACAGGTACTGTTGGGAGGATCAGATAGTGCTCAGCAGAGTAATTATGTCACTAGTACTCAATGATTTCCTAAAGGAAATCAATCCTGAATATTCATTGGAAGGACTGATGCTGAAGCTCCAATACTTTGGACACCTGATGCAAAGAACTGACTCATTAGAAAAGACCCTGATGCTGGGAAAGATTGAAGGCAGGAGGAGAAGGTGATGACAGAGGATGAGATGGTTGGATGGCATCACCAACTTGATGGACATGAGTTTGAGCTACTTCTGGCAGTTGGTGATGGACAGGGAAGCCTGGCGAGCTACAGTCATGGGGTCACAAAGAGTCAGACACAACTGAGCAAATGAACTGAACTGAACTCAATGTTAGGAGCCATTTCACTGTGGTAGTGATTACTGCTTATTGATGCTATTACTATGATGGAAACTTTAAGAAGAAAAGGTCAAGGTTGAGTGATATGTAGGTGATGACAGAGTATACTCTGATCTCTGTTTGCACACTCACTCCTGTTATCATATGGTCACAATTATCTTTAATTTGGCAAGTTACTGAAANAGGGTTGGGGGCAGGAGGAAAAGGGGACGACAGAGAATGAAATGGCTGGATGGCATCACTGACTTGACGGACATGAGTTTGAGTGAACTCTGGGAGTTGGTGATGGGCAGGGAGGCCTAGTGTGCTGTGATTTATGGAGTCACAAAGAGTCAGACACGACTGAGCGACTGAACTGTACTGAAAGAGTACAGAGATCTTCATTTCAACTTCCAACTCTGAAAATGTTAAGCCTTTATACAAGAAAAGTAAACAAAATCCAAGGTAGAATTTCAAAGTGACATTACTAAACATCCTTACCAACAAAATGCTAGTACAGTAACAAAAATTATATTTGGTCTCTTACGAAAGACTAAAATAAGTTTATATTTCAATAGATTAAAGATAAAATCAGAGAACACATGTACTCAACTACTTTATGGCAGGTCACAAGCAGTAATCTCTACTTTTCTTTTTGGTGGAAAGATTTTCCGGTCTATTTCTCATAGCAAAAAGTCAGATTACATTTTTCATTGTAAACTCACTCTAGAAAAGCAAGCCATTCAGCATTGCAGTCAAGGACTAGCTGCTCCCGGAGCTGATTCAGATGTCTGTAATTTTCTACAATAAAAGGAGAGTGAAAGCGGCTCACAGCTTTTGTGCTAGAAGAGAGAAAAAACATAAATAGGAAATCAAGGTTACTAAGAAGTCAGTAATGCCATCACTTCAGAAAATTAAAGTAGTTATTTATTATTCTCTGATGAACCTTGGAAGTAAATAGCTGTAAATAGAGAACATTCTTTAATTATGATCTTAAACCTTATTGATTCCAAAGATCTTTATTCCAAATAAAGTATTTGAACTTCAAAGTACTCTGTTAGGAAGCTTTTAAAATTCAAGTTATATCCATATGGCAAAAATCAAAGTTTAGAATTTCTGTTTCATAAGTAAAGAGGTTTTTTTCTGTAAATTATACAAAATGAAAATGTTTGGTTTAAAAAAAAAAAGATCAGAAGCAAATATAACAAATTTAAGTCCTAACAAATCAAAGAGTTGGATAGACTGGTGAAGGTCATGTCATTTTTTATATTTTATACTCTTCTGTATCATTAGAGTATTTCAATTTAAAAAAAGCATTACAATGAACAGCAATGCATTAATTCAGGAGGCAGTCAAAGACGGGTTCATGATCCAACTGCAGATTCACAGTGACCCTGGATGGGAAGAAATATCATGTAGTCCTCTTCTGAGCTTGCAAACTCTGCTTCCTCATCAAGAAGCTACAGAACACAACGGTGGACACTATGGGTCCCCAGTCATAGAATCCACCATAAGATTCCAACTCTGTCACTTACTCATTATCTATGTGATAACTCTGGGCCAATAAAACTGATTTTGTCTAAACTAAAAACTTTCCTCACCTATCAAATGAGGATAACAATAGTATCTACCTCATGAAAAGTGAAAATGTTACTTGTGCAGTCATGTCCAATCTTCCCATGGACTGTAGCCCACCAGGCTCCTCTGTCCATAGAATTCTTCAGGCAAGAATACTAGAGTGGGTAGCCATTCCCTTCTCCAGAGGATCCTCCTGACCCAGGGACTGAACCAGGATCTCCTCCACTGCAGGCAGATTCTTTACCATTTGAGTCACCAGGGAAGCCCACAGGTACTGTTGGGAGGATCAGATAGTGCTCAGCAGAGTAATTATGTCACTAGTACTCAATGATTTCCTAAAGGAAATCAATCCTGAATATTCATTGGAAGGACTGATGCTGAAGCTCCAATACTTTGGACACCTGATGCAAAGAACTGACTCATTAGAAAAGACCCTGATGCTGGGAAAGATTGAAGGCAGGAGGAGAAGGTGATGACAGAGGATGAGATGGTTGGATGGCATCACCAACTTGATGGACATGAGTTTGAGCTACTTCTGGCAGTTGGTGATGGACAGGGAAGCCTGGCGAGCTACAGTTCATGGGGTCACAAAGAGTCAGACACAACTGAGCAAATGAACTGAACTGAACTCAATGTTAGGAGCCATTTCACTGTGGTAGTGATTACTGCTTATTGATGCTATTACTATGATGGAAACTTTAAGAAGAAAAGGTCAAGGTTGAGTGATATGTAGGTGATGACAGAGTATACTCTGATCTCTGTTTGCACACTCACTCCTGTTATCATATGGTCACAATTATCTTTAATTTGGCAAGTTACTGAAAATGAGCCTTTTGCATTCGAAATCTGACTAATGATATTTTAACTTACTCCTGTCAAGGCTCTGGTGGCTAAACAGATAAAAAATACCTTCCCAACCACATTTATTCATTTGATTTATATCACTGAAATGTTGAAAAGATGCTGGTACTGATTTACGCCTTGCTTATTGCTTTAAAGTATGTTATCTAGATTGCTATGCAAACATATTAATCATAGCTTTTTCTCATTTAGTCTCATTTTTGTCTCATTTAGTGAGACATTTCAGTGGTTGTTCTAGACAGATTAACACAATTTCTAGTAATTTCTTTTCATAAAGTATATTATCATTCATTAGCTGTAGTATAGGACAAAAATTGATAAAGGAAAGAATGCGTACAGAAGAAGAAAACATTCCCTATAATCAACAATAGCTGAAACTCAATTACAGCTTCTGGTAAAAAAAAAAAAAAAAAAATGGTTTTAGAGCTAAAGAAACCCATGATTATGCTTTCAGTATCCCTTGATAGTGGCCATGGATAACAGGGTTTTTTATTAAAATAATAAATTAATAATCATTCACACATCATGTCAAAATTTCCTTCCACTCTTAACATAGCATTTCTTCATACCATCACCAGCTACTAGTCCCTATTCTACCATCTTAGGAAAATGTAGCATTTTCATCTCAAGTTGATGTAAACATACTAACAGTAGTAATAAATATTTCAGAAACAGTACCACTCACAAGAGGAAACAAATTTCTCTAAAACCACTTCTTTAATGAGTCACCTCTTGAGGATTAATGCCTAACCAAGAAGAAAAGGCAGGGTCTCACTGTGGTTCTCTAATTTTGTTTATGATTATTTTCATGAATTCAAGACACAATTTTTAAAAAGAACGTGTAAAGAACTAGTATAACTATGTGCCATGGAGAGCATTAAGAATAAAGAAAGGCAGAGCTCAGTGAGGCGGAAAATGAAATGTCAGCTTCTTAAAAGAAATGTCAGGTATAGCATTCATCAAGAAGTTCAAGCAACCAAATTAATCTTATAATTGAAGGTTCTGCAACTTTCTCTTTTCATGTGTTTAAAGAGTACTCTGAAGTATAAGGATAAAATAGTAATTCACAAAACAAGAAAACAAATATATACAAATAAGATACCTTTTGGACAAAATGTTTAAAAATCAATGATTAAAAGAGTTTAAGATAATTATTTCTCTAATTAAAAGTTCCACAAGGAAACTGAAGGGCAAGAACTGCTTTTAATGTCAAGGATGTGCTTTTAACAGTCCAGAAGCATGAAGGTAATTTATTATTATAATCTACATGAATAATAAAAAACATGTATTTTTAAACTTACCTTCCAACCTTAACCCAATCAGTTGGTATACAAGATACAGCAGAATTCTTTACTTCAATCATAAACTAAAATAAATACAAATAAAGGTTAGATATTTAAAAGATTAGCCATTATATTTTTAAATCTTCCACAAAACTGTGCTGTGATAGTCTAGCAAATATCATTCTAAACATTCAAAATAAATCTAGCACTGTTATTGGGAGAGTTCATATATGTCTGTACAACCCATTATCAATAATTAGGGTTTCAACACTTAGGAAAAAGTACAATTTGTACTGAGCAAAAAGATTGTACTAAAAAATATAACCTGATGACTTAATACCTGTAACACTGTTATGTTCATACTACAAATGGTGATTTTTCCTTAATGACCTTTTTCATTCATTTCATTAATCAGTAGCATTTATCTTAAGAATTCTATGACTCAGTAATAAGACTGAACCTCTAAATACAGAAAACTTTAGAATTATTTTATTATTAGACATTATATCAGTTTGAGATATGGCCAATCCCTTCTTCTGAACAGAAGAGGATTTATTATAATTGATTTTATCCAATAAACATAAGTCCTTTAAAAGTACTTAACCCCTCAGCAATTAAGGAAGGTATTTCTTCACATGAGTATTTTCTTTAAGTTTTCATTTATATGAACAATTACAGATCCAACTGTACTCTACAAGCTTTTCTGAAATCAGCCAGGAAGTAAATAAAATCACTACTTCGATCACATCTTCCATTTTTCACATAAATTATATATCAACGCCTCTTCCTGCTTACATTTCTGTATTATTGCAGTGAAATTTAATGTTTCATTTAAATAAAAATACACCTATTTGGTATGGGATGGGACCCAGAAATTCTGTAGTTGCCATTAATTTTGAGATGACTACAGGAACTTTGTCACATGTTTTACAACATTTAGGTATTTATAACATGCATATTATTAATAGTACCAGCCGGGCTTTTGAGTTTCCTTTTCTGTTAACAGAAACACTTTAGCTTTTATATTCATTATAATTGGAATCAATGGTTAATTTTAAGAATTTTTATCCTTAGCAATGGTTTTGCAACTAATGATGTCNTTTATAACATGCATATTATTAATAGTACCAGCCGGGCTTTTGAGTTTCCTTTTCTGTTAACAGAAACACTTTAGCTTTTATATTCATTATAATTGGAATCAATGGTTAATTTTAAGAATTTTTATCCTTAGCAATGGTTTTGCAACTAATGATGTCCTCTTGTATAGAAGAAATTAATACAATTTCAAATCTGACATATCCAGTTAAAGAAAAGAATTTTTAAAATTCTCTCCTTTGGCTAAAAAAAAGTAACTGAGGGGGGAAAAATAACAAAATAAATATCACTAATTAGACAGATAAAGTCTCTCTAAGAGTATGCTAAAAAATATTCTGCTTATATATTTGGAAATCTTCTATGAGAAAAGATATTGGTGTTTTTATACAATAACTGTGGGAGGAGAAAAGCCAAAGGCAAACAGCAAAATTCGGGACCATAGTAGCCCACTAACATTTGGGAATAATACATATAACACAGAGCTTCATAGAAATTACTGCCTAAATGATAGTGGAAATTTTGAAAAGAAGCTAAAACTGCCTCAATGAGGTCTCTGGGCAGCCAGCTAGAATAGTGTACTTAGGTTATGCAGCATAACTATGCAGCACGGCAGCTCTGAATTCAAATCCATGCCCTAGAGGGCAGACACACTGAAACCATACTCACAGAAAACTAGTCAATCTAATCACACCAGGACCACAGCCTTGTCTAACTCAATGAAACTAAGCCATGCCTGCGGGGCAACCCAAGACGGGTGGGTCATGGTGGAGAGGGCTGACAGAATGTGGTCCACTGGAGAAGGGAATGGCAAACCANTATGCAGAGTACATCATGAGAAACGCTGGGCTGGAAGAAACACAGCTGGAATCAAGATTGCCAGGAGAAATATCAATAATCTCAGCTATGCAGAAGACACCATCCTTATGGCAGAAAGTGAAGAGGAATTAAAAAGCCTCTTGATTAAAGTGAAAGAGGAGAGCGAAAAAGTTGGCTTAAAGCTCAACATTCTCGAAGATCATGGCATCTGGTCCCATCACTTCATGGGAAACAGATGGAGAAACAGTGGAAACAGTGTCAGACTTTATTTTCGGGGGTTCCAAAATCACTGCAGATGGTGACTCGGCCATGAAATTAAAAGACGCTTACTCCTTGGGAGAAAAGTTATGACCAACCTAGACAGTATATTCAAAAGCAGAGACGTTACTTTGCCAACTAAGGTCTGTCTAGTCGAGGCTATGGTTTTTCCAGTGGTCATGGATGGATGTGAGAGTTGGACTGTGAAGAAGGCTGAGCGCCGAAGAATTGGTGCTTTTGAAGTGTGGTGTTGGAGAAGACTCTTGAGAGTCCCTTGGACTGCAAGGAGATCCAACCAGTCCATTCTGAAGGAGATCAACCCTGTGATTTCTTTTGAAGGAATGATACTGAAGTTGAAACTCCAGTACTTTGGCCACCTGATGTGAAGAGTTGACTCACTGGAAAAGACTCTGATGCTGGGAAGGATTGAGGGCAGGAGGAGAAGGGGACGACAGAGGATGAGATGGCTGGATGGCATCACTGACTTGATGGACGTGAGTCTGAGTGAACTCTGGGAGTTGGTGACGGATAGGGAGGCCCGG
>SJYW01029364.1:158182-173877 GCA_006410735.1 Raphicerus campestris
AGAGATAAGAAAGCCTTCCTCAGCAATCAATGCAAAGAAACAGAGGAAAACAATAGAATGGGGAAAACCAGAGATCTCTTCAAGAAAATTAGAGATACCAAAGGAACATTTCATGCAAAGATGGACTCAGTAAAGGTCAGAAATGGTACAGACCTGACAGAAGCAGAAGATATTAAGAAGTGGCAAGAATACACAGAAGAACTGTACAAGAAAGATCTTCATGACTGAGATAATCACGATGGTGTGATCACTCACACAGAGCCAGACATCCTGGAATGTGAAGTCAAGTGGGCCTTAGAAAGCATCACTATGAACAAAGCTAGTGGAGGTGATGGAAATCCAGTGGAGCTATTTCAAATCCTGAAAGACAATGCTGTGAAAGTGCTGCCCTCAATATGCCAACAAATTTGGAAAACTCAGCAGTGGCCACAGGACTGGAAAAGGTCAGTTTTCATTCCAATCCCAAAGGCAATGGCAAAGAATGCTCAAACTACTGCACAATTGCACTCATCTCACATGCTAGTAAAGTAATGCTCAAAATTCTCCAAGCCAGGCTTCAGCAATATGTGAACCGTGAACTTCCTGATGTTCAAGCTGGTTTTAGAAAAGGCAGAGGAACCAGAGATCAAATTGCCAACATCTGCTGGATCATGGAAAAAGCAAGAGAGTTCCAGAAAAACATGTATTTCTGCTTTATTAAAGACTATGCCATGGGGAGATCGTGTACACCTGTGGATGATTCATGTCAATGTATGGCAAAACCAACACAGTACTGTAAAATAGAATAAAGTATTAAAAGGAAAAAAAAAAAAAAAATAAAGACTATGCCAAAGCCTTGGACTGTGTGGATCATGATAAACTGTAGATTCTAAAAGAGATGGGAATACCAAACCACCTGACCTGCCTCTCGAGAAACCTGTATGAAGGGCAGGAAGCAACAGTTAGAACTGGACATGGAACAACAGACTGGTCCAAATAGGAAATGGAGTACGTCAAGGCTGTATACTGTCACCCTGCTTATTTAACTTCTATGCAGAGTACATCATGAGAAACGCTGGGCAGGAAGAAACACAAGCTGGAATCAAGATTGCCAGGAGAAATGTAAATGACCTCAGATATGCAGATGACACCATGCTTTTGGCAGAAAGTGAAGAACTAAAGAGTCTCTTGATGAAAGTGAAAATGGAGAGTTAAACAGTTGGCTTAAAGCTCAACATTCAGAAAACAAAGATCATGGCATCTGGTCCCATCACTTCATGGGAAATAGATGGGGAAACAGTGGAAACAGTGTCAAAGTTTATTTTTTCGGGCTCCAAAATCACTGCAGATGGTGATTGCAGCCATGAAATTAAAAGACGCTTACTCCTTGGAAGGAAAGTTAGGACCAACCTCGATAGCATATTAAAAAGCAGAGCCATTACTTTGTCAACTAAAGCCATCTAGTCAAGGCTACGATTTTTCCAGTGGTCATGTATGAATGTGAGTGCTGGACTGTAAAGAAAGCTGAGCACCGAAGAATTGATGCTTTTGAACTGTGGTGTTGGAGAAGACTCTTGAGAGATCCTTGGACTGCAAGGAGATCCAACCAGTCCATCCTAAAGGAGATCAGCCCTGGGTGTTCACTGGAAGGACTAATGTTGAATCTGAAACTCCAATACTTTGGCCACCTGATGCGAAGAGCTGACTCATTTGAAAGGACCCTGATGCTGGGAGGGATTGGGGTCAGGAGGAGAAGGGGACGACAGAGGATGAGATAGCTGGATGGCATCACCGACTCGATGGACATGAGTTTGGGTAAACTCTGGGAGTTGGTGATGGACAGGAAGGCCTCGTGTGCTGCAGTTCATGGGGTCACAGAGTCGGACACGACTGAGTGACTGAACTGAACTATATAGTAAAACCAAGAGATAAAATTAAGGATTCGGTATTTGCCGGTTCAGGCAAGGAGTGAAAGTAAGTATACACATTATGAAATCATTTTTTGTTATATAGAGTTCTATTTAGAATCCATTATGTAATGTATATAACATCTTAATTTCATTTAGCAGACAGGCTGACTTAATCAATAGTATATGAATAAACATTTTAATAAAAGATTATAATTTATTATAGGGTGTCTTCTTCAAGTAATCATACAAATTAATGCTCTTTTGGCTAAATAAAGCAATGCAAATATGTTTAAAACTGACCTAAAATTAAGTTTTTCCCCATTAGGAAAATATCTATTTTTTAAAATTCTGAATAAAATGTTCATTCTATAGAAATTATTCACAAATTTCCCAATTTGCTATTTTAAAAAGTAGACTTTTTCAAATTGCTTCAGTTGGAATCTTTATATTTTATTAAACATAAGATGTAAAGGTAGGAATACCTCAAGACTGAGAATAGGACCAATGGATATAGCCACAATTTGAAAAGTGTACTTCTTCCTAGTTCTCATTCAGGTACTAATATCAAACTTTAAACAGAAACACACATAGACTAAAAAACACTTCCTACACAGCACCATAATCTTATGGAAGATTCACGAAATGTAGGTGTTTGCTATAGTTTTGTTTTTCTGGGGTTTTTTTGTTTGTTTTTTTAGCAGCTATACTCCTTCAAATAGAAGCCTTGTCCTTTAATTACTGTATGATCCAATTAATGTAGATGGTTAACTTTGTATCATTTATCATCTGCAGACTGAGAGTTAAAGACTTAACTTCTCTCTTCTAGAGGAAACGAATTATTTAAAGTTATTATTTACCATAGTCAGGTTTCTTATAATATAATTTCAATAGATAATACTAAAATACATGTAACATTAAGATCCATGATTTTACCAAGAAACTAAATAAGCAAACAAAATACTGCCATTAAAAGAAAGTTTTTATCAAAATAAGGTATTACAATGTATTTCCAAAGAATAAAACAGAAAATCTGGAAAAAAAACTTTCATCCTATCATCATATATTTATTTATACTTTAAAATAGCTTTTCCAATTGAAGAAAATTAATGTAAAAGAAAAGTATTTCAATATTACCTCCTGTCCTGATACAGTTACGTATTGTGCAGAAGGATTTTTTAGTATTTTTCGTATTTCTTGCAAATGTGTTTGGATCTTGTTGGTAACGTCTTGAATTTCACCTTTCCTCTTTTTTATTAAAGGGAAGTCAGAAAGGTCTTTGAATAATTCAGTTTTATCCCCAATCCTAAAAAAAATGAAAAAATGCAAATATATATATTTAAGCATATTACTCATACTAATTACCAATTATTTTTCAGAACATAATGAAAGGGACTTCCCTGGTGTCTTCTAGCTAAGACTCCATGCTCCCAATGCAGGGGGTCCAGTGGTCGATCCCTGATCAGGGACCTAGACCCCACAAGCTTCAGCTACAAGAGCCTGCATGCCATAACTGAGACCTGACATGGCCAAATAAATGAACATTTTTTTAAAAAACATAATAAAAGACCAAAGGGTAGGAAGTCAGGAGAACAAGATTCTAATCCCAGCTCATCTATAAATACTTATGGGTAAGTTTCTTAACTTCTTGGAAGACAGAAGAAATTACCCTAACATCACTTTCATTTTGGAAGTTCATGATGTCATGATGAAACCAGGAGACGGAATTCAACATTTGTTGTATATTCAGAAAATAAACACAAATGAAAATACTGTCAAATCTGTTTTCTTATACATAAAGTTCTTTGTGGGATAAAATGTAAAATGATTACCCCTAAAAGGATAACTTTACTTCTGCAGTTTCTACATATAAAGCAGACCATCTCTGGCTATCTAGCAAATAAGCACAAGATGCCATCTGCAATCTACTTTTGGATTAATAAACTGCTACTACTTGCTCAGCCTGGACGTCATCATCTGATACCTGAGGAAATACCATATTTGTTCTGTATGACAGAACTGACTAAACACTTAGGGTTATTTCCAGCTGTAATACAGAGCCTTCAGTATTCAATCACATTTCTAGCTTTATATGCAACTTCTACTATTAATTCTAAGGGAAGCTTAAGTATCCACATATCAAATGGTAAATACATTACTTTCACTACTAGAAAGGAAGAACTAAGGGTCTGCTACTTACTTGGCAGCTTGTTCATTGAGTATCTTTAAGTAATGCTCCACTGGACTGAGGAGTTCAGGAATTTCTAAAATAAATGTCTGGAGCAACTCTGACTCAACATGGGAATTCACAGAAGGCATTAGTGCTTGAAATTCTGACTTCAAGTGATACAGGGTTTTGACAATCAGGAAGAACTCTTGCGTAGAACACTGAAAAGAGAAATATCTTTTACCTAAATAGCATAAGATACATGAAAATGAAATTCAGTTAGTGTTCTTTTTAAAATTAGAATAAAAGAATATTGTAATTTATTGCATAAATGCTGCTGCTGCTGCTGCTGCTAAGTCACTTCAGTCGTGTCTGACTCTGTGCGACCTCACAGATGGCAGCCCATGAGGCTCCCCCGTCCCTGGGATTCTCCAAGCAAGAACACTGAAGTGGGTTGCCATTTCCTTCTCCAATGCATGAAAGTGAAAAGTGAAAGTGAAGTTGCTCAGTCGTGTCTGACTCTTAGCAACCCCGTGGGCTGCAGCATACCAGGCTCCTCCATCCATGGGATTTTCCAGGCAAGAGTACTGGAGTGGGGTGCCATTGCCTTCCCCTTGCATAAATGAATTAATTGAAATAAAGTATTGTTGATATGTCCTAAATGTTAAATCAATAGATTAAGTACTTTATAAGGTAAAGCTATAAAGAAAATTTGAGGCAAGGATAGGAAAACCAATACTTGTTCAGTATGCTTTCATTTTAAAATATGCTGATCACATAACAAAAATACAGTAAACAATGTCAAATAAAATGGATAATTCTGGGAAAAATCTGCAAAATATTTAAGAGATTAAGGTCAAAATTATTTCAAGTATAATGAGATTTTACAAATTGGAAAAGATGAATAATTCAAAGAATAGTGGCTAAATGATCTGAATAAACTCATAGGAAAAAAAGTGTCCCAATAAGCACATAATTAACCTCACATATAATTAGGACAAACAGATTAAAATGACAAGATAGCATTGTTCACTCATCAGAATGTCAAAGATTCAAAAGTATGATAAGAGCCAAGTCACACTGAGTATGAAAAATGATGCTTTTATATACTATTAGTAGAGGCATAACCTTCTTGAAAAGCAATTTGGCATATATTTATAATACGAAGTGCAACACTCTTTGACTACAAAATTCCATTTTAGAGAATTTTAAAATATTTTTCACAAGTAGTAAAAAAAAAAATGTTTGTATCTGAATATTTATAGTAGTAGTTTTGGTAATAATATTAAAAAGATGAATAGAAAACAACCAGAAATCAAGATATTAGGAAAAATTCATTCAGTGTACAACTATAAGACAGTTAAAAAACTAACACATCTGTAAATACTAATGTACAGATTAATATGGAACTTCATAGTTTCAACATATAACTGTATATAGTATATTTTTACACTATATACCATATATCTATTTTACACAGTAAAATTTCATTTGTGATTCTTTAAATTATATATGTTATTCTACAGAAGTTCGAGTATAATTTAACTTTCTCTAGTTATCTCTGGATAGTGGATATGCCAAAGGGTGGTAAAGGGAGACTTTTTATTTTATACTCCTGCTCATTGGAAAAGATCCTGATGCTCGGAGGGATTGGGGACAGGAGGAGAACGGGACGACAGAGGATGAGATGGCTGGATGGCATCACTGACTCGATGGACATGAGTTTGGGTGAACTCTGGGAGCTGGTGATGGACAGGGAGGCCTGGCGTGCTGCGATTCATGGGGTCGCGAAGAGTCGGACACGACTGAGCGACTGAACCGACTGAACTGATACTGTTGAAATTCTGTAACATGAATGTGAATAATTTATACTTTTGGAGCTTTGGATTAAAAAAGTGGGCTAAACAAGTGCATCTAATTTCACTCTGTCTTGAAGCTATAGTCCAAGACTGTTTTAAAAGACATGAAATAATTAGAATAATTAGGAGAAAAAACAATGACAATAATCTCTTAGAAGCTACAAAGTAAACAGACTAAGGGTAATTTGACTTAGAAGACTCTAGGTATTTGAATCTTAAGCTTGCCATGAGGAAAACTAGGACTCAACTTGATTACACCCAGAATCCTAAGACTCGGGAATTGGGGGCACAAATTATCTTTGAAAGTGGAAGCTGGGGATTTGGGAGTGGAGAAAACAATTGGCTGAAAGTGACTTATGCAGCAATTAAACCCCGCAATCCCCTATTCCTCTTCATTTCACTAAAGGGCTACCATTCTCCTACCCTACAAAGACTGTAGTGGACCCTTGAACAATGTGGAGGTGAGGGGTGCTGACCCTCCACACAGTCAAAACTCTGAACAGAACTCTACGGTGAGCCCTCCATATCTGTGTTTCTATATCCATGGATTCAACCAACCACGGATCACGTAGTACTGTAGTACATATTCACTGAAACAAATCTACTGTAAGAGGACTTGCACAGTTCACACTAATGTTGTTCAAGGGTCAACTGTAGTTTTAGTCTCTGGAGAAAGTAAAACACAGGTATCTGAATCAGCTTCAGGCACAGTGAAGGATGAGAGTACCACAAAAAGCAAAGGATTTAGAGAATGATTCCAGACTGAATGTTGAGATTCCCAGCTGTCCCCACTGAACTCACAGAACATTGTTAGCCAGTCAGAAAGCGGAAAGAGTCCCTGGGGAATCTCACAAGCCCAAGAGAAAAATTATAAAGACAGCATATAGCAGGAATTCTCCCCATAAATGGACCATCAAGTTCACACAGCAGTTTACCTCATAATCTGCAAGCCACATCCAATTACACAGAACTTACTACCAACGTTTTTACTCTTTAAAAATGATCAGACAGATTTAAAAAAATTTTAATATAAATTATTTGATTGGAGGCTAATTACTTTACAATATTGTAGTGGTTTTGCCATACATTGACATGAATCCACCACAAGTGTACATGTGTTCCCTTCCTGAATCCCCTTCCCAGCTCCCTCCCCATCCCATCCCTCTGGGTCATCCCAGTGCACCAGCCCCAAGCCCCCTGTCTCATGCATCGAACCTGGATGCATGAAATGATTCTAACATGAAATGTAAACACTAAAATAAACAACTAATTAATCAACCAGCAAATACCAGAAGGAATAGAACCTATACAAGTAGAAGAAAATGTTAACAATATCCTGTTAAACAGAGAATATTGAAATAAACAGAGAATCATGAATTAAGAACGGTATATTGAAATAAACAGAGAATCATGAATTAAGAACGGTATGTTATTATTTTAAAAGAAACATTCAGAGAACAAGAAAACAACCAAAAAATTGCATAAATTAAACTATGATAGTAGAAATGAAAATTTTAACAAAAGAGGTAGAAAATCAAGGTAATAAAATTTCCAAGAAGATAAAGCAAAACGGTAAAGAGATGGGTAACACAGAAGAAAGATCAATAATCAGTCCAGAAAATTCAAGAACACAAATAATAGAGCTATAAAAAGAGATAAATTATCAAAAAAATAATTCAGAGGTATGTCATACATATACAATGAAATACTACTTACCGTTAAAAAAAAATGAAATAATGCCACTTTGCAGCAACATAGATGGATCTAGAAACTATCATACTAAGTGAAGCAAGTCCGAAAGAGAAAGACAGATACCATATGAGATCACTTTTATGTAGAATCTAAAACATGACACAAATGAACTTATCTATGAAATAAAAACAGACTCATTGATGTAGGGAACAGACTTGCAGTTGCTGAGGAGGAGGGGGCCTGGAGGAGGGATGGATTGGAGTTTGGGATTAGCAGATGGAAACTATTATATGTAGAATGGATAAAAACCAAAGTCCTACTGTATTGCACAGGGATTATAGTCAATATCCTGTGGTAAACCATAAAGGAAAAGAATATATAAAAAAAGAATGTGAATATATATACAACTGAATCACCTTTCTGAACAGCAGAAATTAACACAACATTGTAAATCAATTATACTTCAAAAAAAATTAGTAATTTTTAATTTAGATTACACATCCAAACTTTAAATAATAATTCAGAAAAATTTCCTAGAACTTGGTTGCCAGATTGAAACGCTCCAATACAATGAATTAAAACAGAACCAAATCACAGCTGATCATCATGAAATTTTAAACCATTGGAGACAGAAGACACAATCTTCCATTTCTAGGAGAGAAAAAACAACCACCACAGCAAAAAAAAGTCACACAAAGAATCGGAAACAGTATGACTTCAGGCTGTTTAAAAATAATAGTGGAAGCTGTTGAAAAAGACAGCACAAAATTCTAAAGGAAAATAATTTACAACCTAGAATTTTACACTCCACCAAACTACCAATCAAATGTGAGAGCAAAACAAAGACATTTCCAGACATCAGTGTTTCAAAACTTACTCCCAATACCCTTTCTCAGGATGCCTCCAGAGAATATACCCCACCAAAATGGAGGAATGAACCAAGAGGAAGTCATGAAGTACAGAAAACAGAAGATTCAATTCAGGGGAAACAAAGGGAATCTAAAAAGATAGCTATTCAACAGGTATAGCAGGCAACCAGTCCAGCTTGGATCAGGTAGGAAGGCTCAAGAACATGAAATGAACAAGAATATTTGATGAAAATGAATACCTTGAGATAAGAGGACAATGCAAGTTTAAGTTAATGGTCAATACACACCATAAATAGTATATATATGTGTGTATATGTATATATATAATGGATGAATGTTAAGAACATATTTAGAAAGATAATTACTTATAAGAAATGAAGAAAACGGTACAAAAAACAAAAAGAAACTAGGTTCAACGGAACAAATGGTGAGTTCAGAATGTATCATAAAGCACCTCATCTCCAGAAAGGCCGTGGCTCACTGGGAAAGATACATACAGGAAACTGCACTGTTGCATAAATATGGAGCCTGGAAATAATTTATAGCCTAGAATTAAACTCGAGTCACTTAATGGTATATTCTAATAAAAGTAAAGAGCCAAAAATAAACATTTTCAATAGAATTTCTGAATAATAATTTCATAATTATTGCAATTTGATAAGCAAAAAAGAAAAAAAAAAGGAATTGGTTGTTCATGCTTAGATATGATATCAAGTTTAAGTGAGCAACAGAAATAAAGTGAAAGCCAGAAGTGCTTACAACCAAGTCCTAAGTGCCCAACGCAGGCTGCTCTCAAATTTCTTAAGCAAAATGACTTAGCAGAGTCACAAGCAAGCTGAGAATAAGGGTAAAACAGTTGCTCTTGCAGTCTCTCATGTTCAACCCCATTTCTGGCAGCCAGCTTCTCTGTGGAAGTGCTTGAGAATACACGCGCCAGCGCAGAGGCAGACCATCACAGGACTGGAAGAACCCCAGCCTAGGCTCACACTGAAAACACAGAGTTGAGCTTCTAGCAATCTAGCTAAGAAATTAACTATAAAACCTACAAAGTCTGGAAACCCTCTCTTTTCAACATTTACTAAGTGCCAAACCCTTAGCAGTTATGGATCATTTTCTTACAGAAGTTATTATAGTTATTGGGCAGTTAATGTGAACTCCTATCACTAGCACTATTTTCTAAGATTTAAATTTGAAGTCTTACTATCAAAAGAAATGTTTATTTCAGAGTCGGCCCACTTGGTATCCTCTATTATTATCATCATAAAAATACCTATTTGTGCCTATTCCGCAGCACTTTCCACACAGCCAGATGGCCTAAGCCTACCACTTCCACAATATTCAAACAATGTTCCTTAACATTTTCTGAATTTCACAAAATTGGCACAATCTGTACCCAGGATATCACTCACCATTTGGTGCATACAGCAGAAGCTTATTTAGAGTAATCTAATGATAAAGAATAGACATGTGTCTTATGGTATGTTCCAAGAGCCAGCTAACTAATCTATAAAAATGTGGTTTAAAGCATTCAGACTTCCTAAAGTTGGTCTATACCAAATCATTTGTAATCTTCACTTTTCAAATCAATCCTTAGGCATATTCTTGTACAAACACTAAAACAGCAATAAAGGAGCAACTTCTGAGTGAGTCACAAGTTTCATCAGTATAAGCTGAAAGTCCAGAAGTCATTCCTGTTCTGCATATTGGTTACTTTTAAAAGAAATTAGATTCTATTCTGCATGATCTCACTTGGATGTGGAATCTAAAAAACCAAACAAAAAACCTGAATTAATAGATACAGAGCACATATTAGGGGTCGTGGAACATGGTTATGTAGGCAAAATGGGTAAAGATGGTCAAAAGGTACAAACTTCCAGTTGTATTAAGTCCTGGTGATATAATGGCATGGCAGCCACAGTTACTAATACTGAATTGTGTATATTTGAAAGTTGCTGAAGAGTAGATCTGAAGAGCNCTCTTGCAGTCTCTCATGTTCAACCCCATTTCTGGCAGCCAGCTTCTCTGTGGAAGTGCTTGAGAATACACGCGCCAGCGCAGAGGCAGACCATCACAGGACTGGAAGAACCCCAGCCTAGGCTCACACTGAAAACACGGAGTTGAGCTTCTAGCAATCTAGCTAAGAAATTAACTATAAAACCTACAAAGTCTGGAAACCCTCTCCTTTCAACATTTACTAAGTGCCAAACCCTTAGCAGTTATGTATCATTTTCTTACAGAAGTTATTATAGTTATTGGGCAGTTAATGTGAACTCCTATCACTAGCACTATTTTCTAAGATTTAAATTTGAAGTCTTACTATCAAAAGAAATGTTTATTTCAGAGTCGGCCCACTTGGTATCCTCTATTATTATCATCATAAAAATACCTATTTGTGCCTATTCCGCAGCACTTTCCACACAGCCAGATGGCCTAAGCCTACCACTTCCACAATATTCAAACAATGTTCCTTAACATTTTCTGAATTTCACAAAATTGGCACAATCTGTACCCAGGATATCACTCACCATTTGGTGCATACAGCAGAAGCTTATTTAGAGTAATCTAATGATAAAGAATAGACATGTGTCTTATGGTATGTTCCAAGAGCCAGCTAACTAATCTATAAAAATGTGGTTTAAAGCATTCAGACTTCCTAAAGTTGGTCTATACCAAATCATTTGTAATCTTCACTTTTCAAATCAATCCTTAGGCATATTCTTGTACAAACACTAAAACAGCAATAAAGGAGCAACTTCTGAGTGAGTCACAAGTTTCATCAGTATAAGCTGAAAGTCCAGAAGTCATTCCTGTTCTGCATATTGGTTACTTTTAAAAGAAATTAGATTCTATTCTGCATGATCTCACTTGGATGTGGAATCTAAAAAACCAAACAAAAAACCTGAATTAATAGATACAGAGCACATATTAGGGGTCGTGGAACATGGTTATGTAGGCAAAATGGGTAAAGATGGTCAAAAGGTACAAACTTCCAGTTGTATTAAGTCCTGGTGATATAATGGCATGGCAGCCACAGTTACTAATACTGAATTGTGTATATTTGAAAGTTGCTGAAGAGTAGATCTGAAGAGCTCTCTCTCAAGAGATAACAAAAAAGCTTTGCAACTTTACATAGTAAAGGATGCTAACTAGAGACTTACTGTGGTGATCATAAATATTGAATCCTTATGTTATATACCTGAAACTAAAATAACATTGGATATCAATTATACCTCAGTTAAAAAAATTAGATTCTGACATTTACCAGAATTTTAAACCTTTATAAGTACACAAACTTTTTTGAAATGCAAATAATAAAGTACAGTTTAAAGAGAAGCAGGAAGGCATAATAGAAATCACCACAGTAATAAATGATGATGCCATCTTAATGCCATGAATACTATGATTCTGCTCTTTTGATTAGCCATCGATAATTTTTCAGCTTTGCTCCTATCATCTTTTGAGAAAAACAAAAATCTCTAACATCTGTCAGTGAATCCTTTTCAGTAGTGAAGGCAATGTGTTTAGAGATCTGCTGCTTAATGAAGAATAACAAGCATGGATTATCAGCCACTGGGTCAATGTCAAAAACAAAATAACAGATGGTATGTCATCCATTCTGTAACCTCAAAAATGTCAACCATAATACTTCCTACTACCGGAACAGCCTCTACCCTTGCCAGCAAAACAGAAACTCAGCAACTTCCCTGGCAGTCCAGTGGTTAAGAATTCACCTTCCAAAGCAGGGGGTATGGGCTGGATCTCTGGTTGGGGAGCTGAGATCTCACATGCCTCATGGCCACAAAACCAAAAGATAAAAACAGCATTGTAACAAATTTAGTAAACACTTTAAACATAGTACACATCAAAAAAAAATAATCTTGGGCTTCCCTGGTGTCTCCATGGTGTGGGGTTCTCCTGTTGATGCAAGAGACACAGGTTCAATCCCTAATCCAAAAAGATCCCACGTGCTGTAGAGTAGCTACGCCCATGCACCACAATTATTGAGCCTGTGCTCTGGAGCCCAGGGGCCACAGCTACTGAAGCCCACGCACCCTGCTCTGCAATGAGAGGCCACTGCAGAGCCTGAGCACTGCAGCTAGACAGCAGCCCCTCCTTGCGGCAACTGGAGAAAAGCCTACACTGCAGGGAACACCCAGCACATTCCAAAGTAAAAATAAATAAATAAAATTTTTTTAAAGTCTTGGGGGAAAAAAAAAAAACCTGAACACAGTGCATCAAGCAATGGAACAATAGATGCCAACCCCATAACCAAGGCATACATTTTTTTCCCAGTTTTGACTTTTTCTTTCTTTTCAAATTTAGCTGAAGCATATGGAACAGTTACATAAGTCCTCCTGGGCACTGCAAGTATTTTCAGAAGCAGTAGTTATTATTCCAGTAAAATACTGTAAAGGAAAAAGGCTTTAAAAGGTAAAGACTAATAGNTGAAGCATATGGAACAGTTACATAAGTCCTCCTGGGCACTGCAAGTATTTTCAGAAGCAGTAGTTATTATTCCAGTAAAATACTGTAAAGGAAAAAGGCTTTAAAAGGTAAAGACTAATAGAAAATTGGTCACAACTAAGGTTGTTCCAGTAGTTATGTATGGATGTGAGAGTTGGGGTATAAAGAAAGCTGAGCACTGAAGAACTGGTGCTTTTGAACTGTGGTGTTGGAGAAGACTCTTCAGAGTCCCTTGGACTGCAAGGAGATCCAACCAGTCCATCCTAAAGGAGATCAGTCCTGAATAGTCATTGAAAGGACTGATGCTGAAGCTGAAACTCCAATACTTTGGCCACCTGGTGCAAAGACCTGACTCATTTGAAAAGANTAAGTATTTCGAAGCTTCCCAGATGACTTCAATGTGCAGACAAGCTTGGAGACCACTATGCTTAGGCACTAGACTCACCTACCTTTCCTGAAAGCTCTCCTCGTTTACTCATTCTACTCTCTTAAACATCTCACACCTAAGCCCTCTTTCAGATTCCTATTGCTCCTTCTCTAGCTCAGGTTCACAGGTCCTCTCCGTGAACTTGCTAACTTGTGCCCTACCTGTCACTACTTTCTCCATCCCCCTACACCCACCAGCTCTGATCCATCACTCCCGTGTGCAGAGCCACTGGATTAACTTCCTCTGGCTGCTAGCTCCTCAGCCCAGCCTGCAAAGCCCTCAACAAAAGGCAGTGCCCCATCTTCCCAGGCCCTCTCTCCCTACACCCTATGCTCCTCATGACCCAAACCAACTGATTACCTCACTCTCTCCAGGTAGATCCCATGTCTTTCAACTGCAAAGACTCATTCTTGGGAACAAGGAAAAAATCCTCATGATATTAGACAGTCTATCACCAGCTACAAAGTGACATCTTCCCCAATTGAAAATGGTGTTCTTATAAACCATGGTGACCTTGGTTTTAAAGAGACTGATGTACCTTTAATTTCGTAATTTTATATAATTTCAGATGAAACACAAAAAAGAATTCCTTTTACCTTAATTTAAGGAGCGGCTGGGTCACCCACTTCTTTAACTTGCGTCTCCCAAATGAAGTTTTAGTATGGTCTAAAACCCAAAATAAACTTCCTTTGGTTTTCATATCAGTCTAAAAAAGACCAGAAAACATGTTTTATTAACTCAATGATTGTATCTGGACCAAAATTGCCAGTTGTTCGTGTGCCCTAATTATTCCATATACCCCAATTATAATGTTACACACGCTTAGCTTTTATGCTCAAAACAGGAGTTCATACATTAGATGAACGAATGTGTGTGTGTGTATATATACACATATATACACATATACACACATATATACACACATTCTGTTTCCCAGGTGGTGCTAGTGGTAAAGAACCTGCCTGTCAATGTAGGAGATATAAAAGACACAGGTTCAATCTGGGTCAGGAAGATCCTCTGGAGAAGGGTATGGCAAACTACTCCCATATTCTTGCCTAGAGAATCCCATGGACAGAGGAGGCTTGTGGGCTAAGATCCACAGGGTTGCAAAGAGTCAGACACAACTGAAGCAACTTCACACACGCACACATACACACATCCACATAAACACACACAAAGTATTGACGTTTTGCATAAGAAAGATACAGTTTATGTGTAGTTTTTAACAATAAATTACTGAGAAGTCTCTTTTAAAACATCTGTCCTAAACACCTTAAAAATATAACTGCATCTTTCCTGCCTTAGGAAAGCACAGTGAAAATAATTTCATGTTCCTTTGGCAATTCAGTATCTCCCACTAAGAGCTGCCATTCTAAAGACAGATAATCTCATGACAACACTCTCTCTCTCTTAAGGAAAGAAGTGAATGTGCACTGCACTCTAGGACTGTACCCTAGAGGGTTTGATTTTAGCCTGTTTTATTAAATCCTTAGCAAAAATTTATCTACGCTTTGCTACTTTAAACTATTGAAAAAATTTACAATTAACTAGAGATTGTATTTAATTTTAACCAAGGTTTCACTGTAATACAAAATGTCTATTAATAGGTTTGTTTTATTTGGAAGTTACAAATTTTCACCTGAATTTTTTTTTTTTGCTTTTTCTTTTTCCTTCATATCAACAAACAAGTACTTATAGAACACCTCCCATGTGCTCAGCAGAATGACTGGCAAAGGTATATTAAGACATGGTCCCTCCCTCGGGGCACTTATATCCAAGTGTGGGAGGAAAGACTCCTAATGAGGACACAATGTCATCTGGCAGAAGTCAACTATAAAAGGTGTGCTGCAACCTCTCCAGACCTCAGGAGTTTAAAGCAGAGCACACATGGGAACGACGGTGGTCACGGAAGGTTCCCTGAGGACGAGCCGGGCACGCAGAGCTGACCCATGAGGGGAACCCACATAGGTGACTGCACCATCCCATCCTGTGACAAAAGCCCACCTGCAGGGACCACAGTGAAGGGTCCCAGGAAGAGCATGGAGCACTGGAGAAGCACACTCAGACAGGAGAGGGACAGGTGGGGGAGACCAGAGGCCTGTTACACCTTTGCTCTCTCTGCTAGTTAGACCTCTCCTCAGGACCCTTTTCCATTGATCCATGGTAAAGGAGGAGAAAGCTAAAGTGCAAAGACAAGCAGAAGATGTTAATTCTCAGCCTCCACTTCTACAAGGCCCAAGTCCTAATAAAGAAAGGGATTTTTAAAGGGTATTTTGATGATGGATGATTTTTGCCTTAGGACTTTGCAAAGTCCACGCCACTGTGATAGGA
>SJYW01029364.1:178791-232255 GCA_006410735.1 Raphicerus campestris
TATGCAGAGTACATCATGAGAAACGCTGGGCTGGAAGAAGCACAAGCTGGCATCAAGATTACCAGGAGAAATATCAATAACCTCAGATATGCAGATGACATCACCCTTATGGCAGAAAGTGAAAAGGAACTAAAAAGCCTCTTGATGAAAGTGAAAAAAGAGAGTGAAAAGTTGGCTTAAAGCTCAGCATTCAGAAAACGAAGATCATGGCATCTGGTCCCATCACTTCATGGGAAATAGATGGGGAAATAGTGGAAACAGTGTCAGGCTTTGTTTTTCTCGGCTCCAAAATCACTGCAGATGGTGACTGCAGCCATGAAATTAAAAGACGCTTACTCCTTGGAAGGAAAGTTAGGACCAACCTAGATAGCATATTGAAAAGCAGAGACATTACTTTGCCAACAAAGGTCCATCTAGTCAATGCTATGGTTTTTCCAGCGGTCATGTATGGATGTGAGAGTTGGACTGTGAAGAAAGCTGAGCTCCAAAGAACTGATGCTTTTGAACTGTGGTGTTGGAGAAGACTCTTAAGAGTCCCTTGGATTGCAAAGGAGATCCAACCAGTCCATTCTAAGGAAGATCAGTCCTGGGTGTTCTTTGGAAGGACTGATGCTAAAGGTGAAACTCCAATACTTTGGGCACCTGATGTGAAGAGTTGACTCATTGGAAAAGACTCTGATGCTGGGAAGGATTGAGGGCAGAAGGAGAAGGGGACGACAGAGGATGAGATGGCTAGATGGCATCACCAACTCGATGGACATGAGTTTGGGTGAACTCTGGGAGTTGGTGTTGGACAGGGAGGCCTGGTGTGCTACAATTCCTGGGATTACAAAGAGTCAGACACGACTGAGCGACTGAACTGAACTGACTAATGGTGGTCAAGATGGCAAGACACATACAGACTATGCATATCTTTTAGAGATAAAAACAAAAGGACTTAGACTGGATATGGTTGTCAAAAGAAAAACGTCCAGAGTAACTCCCAGGTTTCTGGCCCAAGAACCTCACGAGGTAGAGGAGCTGGTTCCTAGAACAGGAAAACCAGGAGGAGGAATAGGGTTAAATATGTTAAGTTTGAGATGCTTGTGATACACCTATGTGGTTAGGGGTCTAAGCTGAATATATAAGCGTGGAGAACAGAGGACGGTAAGGACAAAAGACATAAATTTGAGAATCACTGACAATTTGATATTTAGGGTCAATGGTTTAGGTAAGTTCACTGGAGAGAGGAGGGGAAGGAAGGATAAGGGAAGGAAGAAAACTGAGCTTCTGAGATTCAGGCCTCAGGAACTCCAACATTTACAGACACAGAGAAAGGGACTTCCCTGGCAGTCCAGTGGTTAAGACTTGGACTTCCAATGCAAGGGGTGCGGGTTCGATCCCTGGTCAGGGAGCTGGAATCCCACATGCCTCACAGCCAAAAGGGGCCAAAACATAAAACAGAAACAATACTGCAACAAATTTAATAAAGACTTTGGAAATGGTCCATATCAAAAAAAGAGAGAGAGAAAATCTTTAAAAAACATTAAAAAAAAAAATACAGAGATAAACAGAGAGCAAAGGAAACTTTGAAGAAGCAGCCAGGAAATTAGGAGGAAAACAGAAATGAGTAGTTTCCATTTTAGGAAAAGGGAACAGACTGTACAAAGGTCCAGAAATAAATTACACCTCAGTGTGTTGTGAGAACTGTAAATAGTGGAAAGCAAAACATAATCAGATACACATTTTTTTTTTAATCATCTTTGGGTAGTGCAGACAGAAGCAGAGAAGGGCAAGACCAAACGGGTGGAGATACTTAGCCTTCTTGATATACAAAGTCTTTACAAAAAGGCTTTCACCTGAGTGTCTTTCATAAAAAGTGATTTTACAAAAAGGCAAGATGATATATAATATCACTTCTTACAGAGAGACTGTTTTCATCATTGGTCAAAATAATTCCTCCACTAAGAGTGGAGAAACTGATTTCTCAGGTTCCCTTTGTGGTCAATAATCTGCTATTCTATAAGTGCGTATGCATGCCTGTATGGGCATGCACTCACACACACACACACACACACTCGAGAGCTGCATTTCCAAGAGATCACTCTCTCACGGAAGGAAATGATCTTATTTCCAATTTCTTCTACAACTCCTGCGGAATGTTTCCTGAGGCAGAAACGTGCTAGCGGATGTGTGGGTCTGGAACTGGGGGAGAGGATGGTGACAAAGCCATCAGCACATGAAGTTAAAGGAGGTGCCACGGCCACAGGTAAGACCCTAAGTAGCGCTGAAAGTGAGAAGTCGCCCCGGAAGAGAACCACAGGGAACAACAACAGATAAGGTGCAGGAACAAAAGAGGTGGGCTTCCCTGGTGGCTCACAGGTAAAGAACCTGCCAAGCAGGAGATGCAGGTTTGAACACTTGGTCAAGAAGATCCCCTGGAGAAGAAAATGGCAACCCACTCTTAGCACTCTTGCCTGAAAAATCCCACGGAGGGAGGAGCCTGGTGGGTTACAGTCCGTGGGGTTGCAAAAGAGTCAGACACAACTCAGTGACCAAACAATAACAGAAAAACAAGCACTCATGGAGAAAGCTCAGAACTTGTTATTATTTCAAAATACAGAGTAAGTTTTTACTGAATCTTTAATACTACTTCTATGATGACCAGATCTGCCTTGGAAACTAATCTTTTGCCTAAAATTATCATTTTAGAGACTCATGCCACACCTGTCAAAGTTTTCTTTCCCCTGCTCCTACCTGCCCAGTCATTACTGTGTTTACAAGCAGAATTTGCATTTTGGGATTTGTGGACAAAACCAATAAGGTATATACGGTACATATATATATAAGATTGACACAACTTATCAACTAAAAGAAACAGAAAAAATTCAAAGACTGGACCTTGAAAAAATGAATTCAATATAATTTATTTAATTTTAAAAGGTCTTAGGAACAATGGCTTACCAACATGACATTCATTCATAAGAAACCAGAGACCTACACTGAAGAAGCTTCCTGCCTGAATGAGAGAACTGATAAAAAGCGTAAGTCACAACACATGAGAATCATAACCTATTGACACGGGCCAATGTGGTTTCAATAGAGTAAAATCTGATCTCAATAATCCAAGTGAATTCTTTGAATCAGTTGATAAGAATAGGGTCAAAGCCATTCATACTTTCGAGAAAGTCACTAGAAAATCCTGCACCAAAGAACTCGTTTTGCAGAATAAAAAATAGTGGGAGTGGAAAATCCTCTGAAACTTGAAACACCTGGTCCTGAATTTGTGAACTGTGATTGCGCTGAGTATTAAAATAGACTAAAAATATATATATATGTATATATATATTTATAAAAATATAAAGGGATTTAAGAGAATTCATGGATGACTGACAAATAATGGGCTCTTGCAAAACTTAGGGACACCCACCTTACATCGTGCTGAATTCCCTTGTCACCAATACATTTTCTATGATCTCACGAAAGAAGAAAACTAAGCCCTAAACTAACCTTTGGTTGCCAATGTCAGAGACAGAATATTAGCCTGGTAAACTGACATGATCAGCCTGGCACCTACTGTTAGCATTAAAACAACAACGACTATTCAGCTGAACAACTGACTAATCAGCTAAAGATTTTCTCTAGGTATTTGGAATAGGTTGCAAGTGCAACTAAGATTTAACTGGAATTCTTCTGAAGTCAGTTTTAATTGATTAGACAGCTTAAAGTTTTAAAACTATGACCTAATATAAAAAGGGCAAAAGAAGCAGCTTTGTGTGCTTGTTTTCAGCTATATACGCTTTAGGATGGTCTAATGTTCATACTTGAAAGCACTGGAGCTCAATGCATGGAGTGCTTTCTCTCAGCCTTTCTGGAAAGGGAGGATCCCAAAAAGAATATGATCAACACAAGGAACATACAACATGGTCTACAGAATTCATCTCAAATCAATCCTCTTTATACAAAACAAGTTAACAACAGAAATAAAAATTTTCATTTCAGGAAAAAGTCTGCTAGTAAGTCTGTTTCTGCTGAATATTTCAACCAATTAAAAAAAAAAAAAAAAAAAAAAACAGTAAGAACAGTGTGGGTGCTTAGCCAGAAGGCAATGCTTCTTACACTGCTGTCCACAGACTGCCTGCTCTTGTTCCATGAAGCATCTTTATCTCATACAAATGCTGGTCCAAAGCAGACTTCCATTTTCAGAATTTCATCTCTACCTAGTCAGTTTTCACTACCTGAAGGTCTTTATGGGCAAGAAAATAAATTGTAATAACCCACTAAAACCTGAAGTGATTTAGTAATTATCATCATCAAAACAGTATGTTAAAGCCTATGACCAACAGTGACAACATCTGCTATCCTTTGCCAAAGATGGCTATCTACTAAACCAGCAAAAAATGCAGCCATGAGTGAGGCTGTTGTGCAGTTTAAAAGAGACGATGCACATAAAGCCCCTAGCACAGGGCTTGCTATATGATAAAGAGCTCCAAAATGGTAGTTAGAATTACTGTCTTACTCTGTTCCTTACAGCAGCCCTGTGAGAAGGTACTGCACTACCGCCAAGGTGAGAACGCGGTGCGCTGGGGCTGATGGGCTCTGGCCTTAGTGAGACTGGCTCAGCTGACAGAGCCCACTCATATAGCACCAGCACCAGCCCCTCTCTGCTCAGTCCACATGGGAAGCTGTTCAGGATGGAGTCAATGCTGATCTTACCTTTAGGCTCTACCCAGTTGTGAAACATTGAGCAAGTTATTAAAACTCTCTGAATTTCTTTACTCATCTCAAGGATCTACCTCAGAAGATGAGATTTAAATATTAAATACTGGATCAGAGCAAAAGCACAGTAGATAACAGCATTCAGTCATTCGGTCAACATTCCTGGGACTCCTACTAAGTGAGAGGCACAGGTCACAGCTCCCAAATCTATCTGCATGCCAGAAGCATCCAGGGAGCTTTTAAAAATTCCAACTCCTAGGCCACACTAAGTCGTCACAATATGTTGGGGCAGGATACAGGTGTAAGTATTTCGAAGCTTCCCAGATGACTTCAATGTGCAGACAAGCTTGGAGACCACTATGCTTAGGCACTAGACTCACCTACCTTTCCTGAAAGCTCTCCTTGTTTACTCATTCTCCTCTCTTAAACATCTCACACCCAAGCCCTCTTTCAGATGCCTATTGCTCCTTCTCTAGCTCAGGTTCACAGGTCCTCTCCATGAACTTGCTAACTTGTGCCCTACCTGTCACTACTTTCTCCATCCCCCTACACCCACCAGCTCTGATCCATCACTCCCGTGTGCAGAGCCACTGGATTAACTTCCTCTGGCTGCTAGCTCCTCAGCCCAGCCTGCAAAGCCCTCAACAAAAGGCAGTGCCCCATCTTCCCAGCCCCTCTCTCCCTACACCCTATGCTCCTCATGACCCAAACCAACTGATTACCTCACTCTCTCCAGGTAGATCCCATGTCTTTCAACTGCAAAGACTCATTCTTGGGAACAAGGAAAATATCCTCATGATATTAGACAGTCTATCACCAGCTACAAAGTGACATCTTCCCCAATTGAAAATGGTGTTCTTATAAACCATGGTGACGTTGGTTTTAAAGAGACTGATGTACCTTTAATTTCATAATTTTATATAATTTCAGATGAAACACAAAAAAGAATTCCTTTTACCTTAATTTAAGGAGTGGCTGGGTCACCCACTTCTTTAACTTGCGTCTCCCAAATGAAGTTTTAGTATGGTCTAAAACCCAAAATAAACTTCCTTTGGTTTTCATATCAGTCTAAAAAAGACCAGAAAACATGTTTTATTAACTCAATGATTGTATCTGGACCAAAATTGCCAGTTGTTCATGTGCCCTAATTATTCCATATACCCCAATTATAATGTTACACACGCTTAGCTTTTATGCTCAAAACAGGAGTTCATACATTAGATGAACGAATGTGTGTGTATGTATATATACACATATATACACACATTCTGTTTCCCAGGTGGCGCTAGTGGTAAAGAACCTGCCTGTCAATGTAGGAGATATAAAAGACACAGGTTCAATCTGGGTCAGGAAGATCCTCTGGAGGAGGGTATGGCAACCTACTCCTGCATTCTTGCCTGGAGAACCCCACGGACAGAGGAGGCTGGTGGGCTAAGATCCACAGAGTTGCAAAGAGTCAGAAACAACTGAAGCAACTTCACACATGCACACATCCACACATCCACATAAACACACACAAAGTAATGACATTTTGCATAAGAAAGATACAGTTTATGTGTAGTTTTTAACAATAAATTACTGAGAAGTCTCTTTTAAAACATCTGTCCTAAACACTTTAAAAATATAATTGCATCCTTTCCTGCCTTAGGAAAGCACAGTGAAAATAATTTCATGTTCCTTTGGCAATTCAGTATCTCCCACTAAGAGCTGCCATTCTAAAGACAGATAATCTCATGACAACACACTCTCTCTCAAGGAAAGAAGTAAACGTGCACTGCACTCTAGGACTGTACCCTAGAGGGTTTGATTTTAGCCTGTTTTATTAAATCCTTAGCAAAAATTTATCTACGCTTTGCTACTTTAAACTATTGAAAAAATTTACAATTAACTAGAGATTGTATTTAATTTTAACCAAGGTTTCACTGTAATACAAAATGTCTATTAATAGGTTTGTTTTATTTGGAAGTTACAAATTTTCACCTGAATTTTTTTTTTTTGCTTTTTCTTTTTCCTTCATATCAACAAACAGGTACTTATAGAACACCTCCCGTGTGCTCAGCAGAATGACTGGCAAAGGTATATTAAGACATGGTCCCTCCCTCGGGGCACTTATATCCAAGTGTGGGAGGAAAGACTCCTAATGAGGACACGATGTCATCTGGCAGAAGTCAACTATAAAAGGTGTGCTGCAACCTCTCCAGACCTCAGGAGTTTAAAGCAGAGCACACATGGGAACGACGGTGGTCACGGAAGGTTCCCTGAGGACGAGCCGGGCACGCAGAGCTGACCCATGAGGGGAACCCACATAGGTGACTGCACCATCCCATCCTGTGACAAAAGCCCACCTGCAGGGACCACAGTGAAGGGTCCCAGGAAGAGCATGGAGCACTGGAGAAGCACACTCAGACAGGAGAGGGACAGGTGGGGGAGACCAGAGGCCTGTTACACCTTTGCTCTCTCTGCTAGTTAGACCTCTCCTCAGGACCCTTTTCCATTGATCCATGGTAAAGGAGGAGAAAGCTAAAGTGCAAAGACAAGCAGAAGATGTTAATTCTCAGCCTCCACTTCTACAAGGCCCAAGTCCTAATAAAGAAAGGGATTTTTAAAGGGTATTTTGATGATGGATGATTTTTGCCTTAGGACTTTGCAAAGTCCACGCCACTGTGATAGGAGGGATGTGGAAGAAGCAAGGAAACCTTGGGATGCTGGAGCTGCATCTGGGGGCTCTGACTGTGGGCTCTACTCCTGCCACTTGTTCCCTGTCTTGGGATGCATATAGCGTCGAAGAGAAAGACTTGCGGGAAAGATGCTCAAATTCCAAATAACAAAATGATATGATAAAAATGCTCATCATAACAGGAAGGCTGACTTCAGTACATAAGGACACCCTGGCAAAGGGAGAANAAGGGTATGGCAAACTACTCCCATATTCTTGCCTAGAGAATCCCATGGACAGAGGAGGCTTGTGGGCTAAGATCCACAGGGTTGCAAAGAGTCAGACACAACTGAAGCAACTTCACACACGCACACATACACACATCCACATAAACACACACAAAGTATTGACGTTTTGCATAAGAAAGATACAGTTTATGTGTAGTTTTTAACAATAAATTACTGAGAAGTCTCTTTTAAAACATCTGTCCTAAACACCTTAAAAATATAACTGCATCTTTCCTGCCTTAGGAAAGCACAGTGAAAATAATTTCATGTTCCTTTGGCAATTCAGTATCTCCCACAAAGAGCTGCCATTCTAAAGACAGATAATCTCATGACAACACTCTCTCTCTCTTAAGGAANCTTAAAAATATAACTGCATCTTTCCTGCCTTAGGAAAGCACAGTGAAAATAATTTCATGTTCCTTTGGCAATTCAGTATCTCCCACAAAGAGCTGCCATTCTAAAGACAGATAATCTCATGACAACACTCTCTCTCTCTTAAGGAAAGAAGTGAATGTGCACTGCACTCTAGGACTGTACCCTAGAGGGTTTGATTTTAGCCTGTTTTATTAAATCCTTAGCAAAAATTTATCTACGCTTTGCTACTTTAAACTATTGAAAAAATTTACAATTAACTAGAGATTGTATTTAATTTTAACCAAGGTTTCACTGTAATACAAAATGTCTATTAATAGNTTCCCACTAGCTTTTAGGCTAGCACTTTCTAAGAAGGTCAATTGCCAACCCTACAAAGTTAATCACTCTTTTAAAAAGCTGTCTATGTTAGTGGCTGTCCTCTTTATCTTCAACTTTATGGTCTGTGAAATAAGGACTGAAATCAAGAATAAGAAAAGTGATGAAGTTTTATGAACGCTCTTAAATATCCCTTCTTAATACTACTTGTCAATTAACTGTGCTTTAATATAAAGCACAGTTCTGTACTCAACACTAAAATATATTCAATAGCAATCATGAATACAAACTGACCCAATTCTTAAGCCTTCTATTAATTTTTNAATATCCCTTCTTAATACTATTTGTCAATTAACTGTGCTTTAATATAAAGCACAGTTCTGTACTCAACACTAAAATATATTCAATAGCAATCATGAATACAAACTGACCCAATTCTTAAGCCTTCTATTAATTTTTTATGTCAACTAACATTTTTAATACTCCTCAGCAACAGTACCACACAGGTTACTCTTGCCCCAGAATACAATATTCCATTGAGAGCAGGTAAATGAGTATAGTACTTACCAAATTCAATTTAAGAAATGTTTTTTAATATGACCCCACCCTTCTTAAAAATTTTCAGAAACTACTTACTTGGGTTTGGAAAGCACTTTTTCCAAGTTAAACTCTTTGAGGTATCTTATTATGGCAGCCAAAGAGCAAATCACAGGCTTCTCCAAGTTAATGATGTCAGAAAAACTTTGAGAATCTAAAAAACAGAATATATACCTTCATTAAAATTATTATTCATCATTTTTTAAAACAAACATTAAGCAAAATAAAATTTTGTTTATAATTATTGAAATAATCATTTAGACATTAAACTCCTAAAATTACCCTTTGAAAAAATACAGAAGATTATAAATACCTAGAGTATGAAAAAAGGGCAATTTTCTCATGGTGGATGAACCTTCTTTCAAAGCCAAGGGAGTAAGTATTTTCAAAGTGTAAAACGCTCATCTGCTTTGACCCAGAAGTACTCCAAAATGCTTGTTAAAGATGTGTATACAAGGAAGTGAGTTGAAAAATCTTTCATAGTAGTAAAAAATTACAGAAAACCTAATTGAACATCAATTAGTTTCAGCACCTCTAGATTGATATGCACCTACTACTGGGAAGGACTTTCCCATTAGCTTTCCATCTGGGCTCCCACCTTTATCCCTGTGCCCTACAGGGTATTCTTAACAGAACAGGCAGAGGAATCCTTTTTAAAACATACATCCTATCATTAGATTACTTTGCTTTCAAATCCTGCAACATCTCTCAACTCACTGAGAGATGTGGCTCAAGTTCATAAGGATCTAAAAGTCCCTAAAAACCCTGCTCTCCATCTCCTTTTATCTCTGAGCTTACCTCCTAATAATCTCTTCCTTAGTTACTCTGTACTAGCACCCAGGCTCCCTGACATTCTTTAAACACACCAGGCACTTAGACATGCTGTACTTAGTGTTGTTTCTGCCTGAAAAACTGTTTCTTCACTCATCCATGTGGTTTTCCCCCTTAGCCCCTCTTTGTTCCATCTTCATTCAATTGCCATTTTCTCAGTGTGGTCTTCCATCACCACTACATTTAAAAATTCACCTCTTCCCGGTCTTTCTTCTTTTTCGAATCTGTTTGTTTATTTATTTACTTATTTTTGGCTGAGCTGGGTCTTTGCTGCTGTGTGGGCTTTTTCTCTAGTTGTTGCAAGCAGGGGCTATTCATTGTGATGCATGGGCTTCTCAGCTGCGATGGCTTCTCTTGTTGCTGAGCACGAGCTCTAGGGTGCGTAGGCTGCAGTGGTTGAGGCACATGGGCTTAGCAGTTGTAGCTCCCAGATTCTAGAGCACAGGCTCAGCAGTTGTGGTGCAGGGGCTTAGTTGCTCTGGGCATGTGGGATCTTCCCAGACCAGGGATCAAACTTGTAGGACCTGCACTCGCAGATGGGTCCTTTACCACTGAGCTACCAGGGAAGACCTTCCCTGCCTTTCTCTAAAGAACTCATCACCTTCAAACACTATTTTATTGTACACTTTCTCCCACTAGACTAAAAAACTCCAGAAGGGCAGGAATTTTTGTCTAATTTCTTAAAGTATAAACAATGTTTTTAATATGCATGCAATAAAAATTAGTTGAAATAATAAATCAGTCATATTTAATAAAAATAAGGAATTATGCATGTTCATGTGTAGACCTGTACATCAAAAAATTCTTAAGAATTTGAAAGGAGGGACTTTTACCTTTTTCCTTATACACAACTATGTTTTGATCTTTTTTTTTGCAGTAGGTATTTAATACCTTTAGAAAAAAATTATAAAATACTCTCTACAAATCTGTAATATAAAATATATTACTCTCAACATAACTTTTTGTAAAAACAAGGTATAAATGAAGAATTAAGTCTTTTCTCTTCTACTGAGAATTTCATCTTTTGACTGCCCAGCTCTGTTCCCCAGGAAACCTGATAAAGATGAAATGCCAATGTGTTATGAGGTAGCATTATATGGCAGAAATGACCTAAAGTCAGGAAATTGCATCCAGACTGCTGCTGCTGCTGCTGCAAAGTCGCTTCAGTCATGTCCGACTCTGTGCAACCCCACAGACGGCAGCCCACCAGGCTCCTCTGTCCCTAGGATTCTCCAGGCAAGAACACTGGAGTGGTTGCCATTTCCTTCTCCAATGCATGAGNAAGGGAGTAAGTATTTTCAAAGTGTAAAACGCTCATCTGCTTTGACCCAGAAGTACTCCAAAATGCTTGTTAAAGATGTGTATACAAGGAAGTGAGTTGAAAAATCTTTCATAGTAGTAAAAAATTACAGAAAACCTAATTGAACATCAATTAGTTTCAGCACCTCTAGATTGATATGCACCTACTACTGGGAAGGACTTTCCCATTAGCTTTCCATCTGGGCTCCCACCTTTATCCCTGTGCCCTACAGGGTATTCTTAACAGAACAGGCAGAGGAATCCTTTTTAAAACATACATCCTATCATTAGATTACTTTGCTTTCAAATCCTGCAACATCTCTCAACTCACTGAGAGATGTGGCTCAAGTTCATAAGGATCTAAAAGTCCCTAAAAACCCTGCTCTCCATCTCCTTTTATCTCTGAGCTTACCTCCTAATAATCTCTTCCTTAGTTACTCTGTACTAGCACCCAGGCTCCCTGACATTCTTTAAACACACCAGGCACTTAGACATGCTGTACTTAGTGTTGTTTCTGCCTGAAAAACTGTTTCTTCACTCATCCATGTGGTTTTCCCCCTTAGCCCCTCTTTGTTCCATCTTCATTCAATTGCCATTTTCTCAGTGTGGTCTTCCATCACCACTACATTTAAAAATTCACCTCTTCCCGGTCTTTCTTCTTTTTCGAATCTGTTTGTTTATTTATTTACTTATTTTTGGCTGAGCTGGGTCTTTGCTGCTGTGTGGGCTTTTTCTCTAGTTGTTGCAAGCAGGGGCTATTCATTGTGATGCATGGGCTTCTCAGCTGCGATGGCTTCTCTTGTTGCTGAGCACGAGCTCTAGGGTGCGTAGGCTGCAGTGGTTGAGGCACATGGGCTTAGCAGTTGTAGCTCCCAGATTCTAGAGCACAGGCTCAGCAGTTGTGGTGCAGGGGCTTAGTTGCTCTGGGCATGTGGGATCTTCCCAGACCAGGGATCAAACTTGTAGGACCTGCACTCGCAGATGGGTCCTTTACCACTGAGCTACCAGGGAAGACCTTCCCTGCCTTTCTCTAAAGAACTCATCACCTTCAAACACTATTTTATTGTACACTTTCTCCCACTAGACTAAAAAACTCCAGAAGGGCAGGAATTTTTGTCTAATTTCTTAAAGTATAAACAATGTTTTTAATATGCATGCAATAAAAATTAGTTGAAATAATAAATCAGTCATATTTAATAAAAATAAGGAATTATGCATGTTCATGTGTAGACCTGTACATCAAAAAATTCTTAAGAATTTGAAAGGAGGGACTTTTACCTTTTTCCTTATACACAACTATGTTTTGATCTTTTTTTTTGCAGTAGGTATTTAATACCTTTAGAAAAAAATTATAAAATACTCTCTACAAATCTGTAATATAAAATATATTACTCTCAACATAACTTTTTGTAAAAACAAGGTATAAATGAAGAATTAAGTCTTTTCTCTTCTACTGAGAATTTCATCTTTTGACTGCCCAGCTCTGTTCCCCAGGAAACCTGATAAAGATGAAATGCCAATGTGTTATGAGGTAGCATTATATGGCAGAAATGACCTAAAGTCAGGAAATTGCATCCAGACTGCTGCTGCTGCTGCTGCAAAGTCGCTTCAGTCATGTCCGACTCTGTGCAACCCCACAGACGGCAGCCCACCAGGCTCCTCTGTCCCTAGGATTCTCCAGGCAAGAACACTGGAGTGGTTGCCATTTCCTTCTCCAATGCATGAGAAGTCGCTCAGTCGTGTCCGACTCTTAGCGACCCCATGGACTGCAGCCCACCAGGCTCCTCTGTCCATGGGACTTTCCAGGCAAGAGTACTGGAGTGGGGTGCCACCGCATCCAGACTAGGAGAGGAATTACCTGATTCTAGAATTTTGGCCTTCCTTCAGTACACTGACTCTTTAAACTTGGTATGCCCTTTGGAGAAATTCCAGCAAGAGCTGAGGTTTCCTGTAGGGCAGATTCTGCATCCACCTGCTTTCTTTGCAGCTGAGTTGTCACTAGAGGATGCCGGGAAGTTCAGCGCCCAGTGGCTCTATGGACTGCTGCAAAGACAGAGAGGACTCCTCCCGCTAAAAGAAACGGTGCTGTGCCAGCAAACTGGATTTTATATCCTATGTGATTCCAGGTGAATTGGATGGAAGAGTGTCTTTTGATAGTTTCATGACTTAGTCTTGTCTTTAGTTGAGCATAATTTGATGATTCCTTGGCACTGGCCAAGATACCATGAGATAAAAAGGATGGGGGGAAAATGTCAGTAAGACACTGATGCCTAACAGGGAGCTGGGGAGGTTGGTCCAAGGGCGAAAGCTTTGCAACAGGATAAAAACGGATCTTAATATACACTGGACTGGCAAGAATGAGGGGTGCAGACAAAATCAAACAGATACTTGGCTGAGGAAATGTGAATTAGACAAATAATGGATTTGAGCTATTAAGACCCTGTCAATAATGTTCTGATATTTTAATTCCGGGTATTAATTTTTAGAAGTGCTAGCCTTCCTTAGATTTATCCACACATTTTATAAAACTGCAAGGAAATTCATGGCCACCTTTTGAGAAAAGGAAGAAGGAAGATGACTCAGTTATTAACTTGTTACACTCCATGAATACATCAAAAATATCACATTAGTAAAATGGTCATAACTACAAAAAGCAACTGCAGTTACGCCTCTGTTAAGTGTAAGAACAGCGAACGTTTTCCTCTGCTTCTTCCAGCTGTTTATCAATAATTACCTAGCTTTCACTAGCCTTTAAGTCAAATTTGCACCTTTATCCAAATCTCAGCTCAGTTACATTTGCAGACGTATAGCTAACATGTATAAAATATGTACCTTTAATGTTGACTACATCTTTTGCATAAAATTCTGTAACCTCTTGGAAAGCATGGCTGTATTCAAAATACACATTCTTCATCCTCTCTACTCGAATTCTGTCATCTCGCACACTGAAAGAAAGAAAACGAAAAGTTAAAAAATAATTATACATAATCTTGAACTATCTGTATTCAGGCCCTGACCTGACCAAAATAAATACTCATTCATTATTCATCCCCAAGATGAAAAAAAAAAGATCTAAGGTTTCCCTGTCAAAAGTCTACATTTCATAAAATACTATTACTTTAACTATTGGTATTTTATATCACCTCCACATAACGAGCACTCCAAACATACTATTATCAAGAACTTATTAAAATTACGGTCAGTTACTTTAATAAACACGAAAGAGAGAAAAAAGGAAAAGCAATCAATTTAATTGCATCATTTGCTTAAACCCACTAACAAGAGAACACATCACTGAATATTTCTTTCCTCGAAAAGGCATCCTTGTCTGGTTGGCTCTGTGCTAAGTCCATTTCTTCTCCCAGAGCCTCCCTAGTCAAATACAGTAAATTCCTCTTAGGGCAACTCCCACTCTTTACTTAAGTAGTTCTACAGGTCTTTAAAAATATGCATATATGAATGTATATATGCTCATCTGAGTACATGAACAAAGTCATCAAATCACCATCCATGCTTACAGTACACTGTCTCATCCGTTCCCTATTTCGCTTGACTCCCCCTCCCCCCTCCCTCTTCTCCTTTCCTAATCACCTCACTCCCAAGCCATGGTAACAGCCTAGGAGGACTCCTTTCTCATTTTTTTCATGATCATATGGTCATACACAAGTATGTAATACACGTATATACTCATATATACACTGTTTCATAAAAATGGAGCAGCTTTATACACACTTTCCTGTATCTTGTTTTCTCTGCTAAGTAATAACTCTTGGAATTCCCTCCATATAAAGTGACCTAGATACAACTCATTCTTTCTAATGGCTAAAAAAATATCTGATAGTATGTAAAAGCCATAATTTATACAACCATTTCTTTACTATTGGACATTCACTTGATGTTAATATTTTTCCATGTTACTTGAGAATATTTTTATCTAAAAAAATTATACATACAGATGTATCCTGCACATGTCCCTCTTCAGTCATATTAATCTACCATCTTTAGAAGTAAATGCTACCATCAACTTGGTGTATATCACCACCATGTATGTTTTTATATTTTACAACATATTTTAGCATCTTTACACAATACATTGTATTGTTTGTTTTAAATCTTATATAAGCAATACTTTATTATACATACACGTCTACAACTTGCTTTTGTACTCAGTACTATATTTCCAAGATTTGTACATAAAGCTAGACATGCTTCTTTTTATATTTTCAATTATTTCTTATATTTGAGTAGACTTTTAAGATTTGTCATTCAAATTTAATTAATCCGAATTTATTTGGGGGGATGGTGTGAAGTTGAAAATACACTTTTATTTTTCATATGATTATCAATTAATGACCAAGCACCATTTATAAAACATTCCCTCTTTTACTACTGATTTATAATGCTGCCTCCACATTTCTATATATGTGTGACACTGTTTCTAGTTTCTATCCTATTCTACTGATCTTTTTGTCTATCTCTGTATCAGGGCCATACTGTTATAATTTCCATGGCTTGGTATCAATATCTGTGGCAAGGCTCCCACCTTGTTTTTCAAGATTGTCTTCATTTTCTTTAAAATTTTAGGTTCATTTTGTCAAGTTTCACAAAAATCTTATTGGGCTTTTGACTGGATTGCAATGAACTAATTTAGAAAGACATGATATCTTAACAAATTAAGAGATCCCACTGTTAAAGATGGCATAAGATCTCTATTTATTCATGTCTTTTATATCTAACAATATTGTTCCATTATTTTCTCCATATTATATGTATCTTTGGTTGCACTCACTCTTAGATTAATAATACTATGAAGGGAATCTCTTCTTCTACTATATTTACTAAAAGCTTATCATTGGTGTACATGAACCCAAATTCTTATATGTAGCAACTATGCTAAACACTTTTTTCTTATATTGTCTGTGTATATATTAATATCACTCGAAGAGGAAATTTTCTATTTTTCATTTCTTTTTCCTATCTCATTATACTACTAGCTAAGATCTTCAGGGCTACGTTGAACAATGGTAATGCCAACAGGCATCCTTAGTTTCTTACTGAAGCTAATGGGAATGCTTCCAAAGTTTCAACTCTTAAGTATGATATTTGCTGTGGGTTTTGGAGTAAATGACTTGTTAGCCGAAGGTTTGGTAAGTTCCCCAGTTTTTGCAGAAAGAAAAAAATTAGTCATAAACGATTATTGAATCTTACCTAATATTTTTTTACAGGTGTTAAAATGATCATATGGTTTCCTCTCACTTAACCTCATATTATTCATATTTTCTAATGCTGAATGAACCCTGAATTCCTGGAATATATTATAATGATGCTCTGTATTGCTTAAATAAAAGTTATAAACTTGATTTCTTAGTTTTTTTTCCCCCAGAATGTCTGTGCCAGCATACCTAGCTCCAAAGGCTTTTTCTGTTCTACTATAAAACTAGACAGGCATCAGCTGCTTCAGAAAGAAATCTTAAAGGGAGGATTTTCCCCCATCTGTGGTGCTGAAGAGGATTTTTCCACCTTAATCCAATGGAGAGAGGATCAAACTATTGCAAATCTCTTGTCAATTTTTATCTTCCTACAGACACCCTTAATACCTGAATTTTTAGAAGCCTGCTGCAAAGTTATTTAGCCACTCAAAGAGCAATGAGTGACCTTACATGAGTCCCACAATGTTTCTGTACAAGTTCCTAGAGTGAACACACGAGGCAGCTGGTAACTCAATTACTGTTCTAATTAACATTTTGTTCGAGAGGCAGATAAGAATTTAGAAACCCATTAAATCTGATAAAAAATGACTTGTCAGTTATCCTTGAGGCTTTCCATGGAAGCATTACAAAAGTGTTAAATTCAACATTTTGCAATCTGTATGTTAAATACCCTCCTACATTTTTTTTCCCCCACAAACTGGTTGGAGTTATATGTGAAATCTCTAATCTGTGGTTTCCTAGATTTTTTTCTTTTTATGGTAAAATCAAATCACTGTATCTTCGAAACAAAAGCCTTCCTGAAACACTGTATACATAAAGAGTAATATCCAGCCAGAGAATTTTGTCAAACTGGATTATTAGTAAAATTTCTATATTCAACAGAGAACTGTTGATTTTGGTTTCTTCAAACTGCAGCCTGCACCCAGGAAAGACCTGGGTGGGAAATACCAGCAACAAACATTAAAAGCACAGGTGCCACACCCCAAATGTGTTCAATCTGAATTCTGATTGAATTGAATTCATTCTGAATTCAGCAGGAAGCTGGGGGAGAGAGGGTTTTTTCAGCAGCGTTTTGGGGGTGATCCACAGGCAACGTGCAAACCACAAACACTCATCTATATGAAAAATATTGGTGACTATCACAGGACTAGAGTACAAAGTAGAAATGTAAATCTTCAAAGGCAGTCCATGTTTTAGCTGCTCTATTAGAGGTGGGCAATCACCAAAAAAAACCAGTAAGGAAGTCAACTATAGTCAAGTAATTGACACGGAACTTTAAAAATTATTTTAAAAAAAAGAAACAAAAAAACATCTTCCCACCCTCTTAAAAGCCTGTTTGTGACCAGGGGTTGAAGCCTCCTGAATGGAAAAGAGGCCACAGAAGCTATGTTCCTCCAGGGACCTGGGGAGGCAACCGTCCCTCTGGACTGGATGGTAGGACTAATGTCAACATGTGAGGAGTTTCAGTCATTACATGGGGTAGGCAAAGCTGGACTGTCTTAAGATTTCCAATTTTAAAAATTCCTTTTTGTATATTACATGCCTGTCAGTTGCCAAATATACTGTATTTGAAAAGTTAAGCGGTGATAAGACTCAACAAGCATGGAGTCCATGCTAAAAGAGGGGGAGCTTTAGACCAAGGAACTTTTAAAGTCAACTTGGACGTAAAACTGGTAATTTTCTGGTGTTGAGTAACAGATTACCTACAAAGGTTTTGATAATGTAATTGTGACCAAATGTCAGCTTACCAATTCTATGCTGACTCTGGAAACTATCATCTTTACATATAAAGAAAGCCTTGTTAAAGGCTGATAATCTACACTAGGAAAACTCAAGGCCTCCTCTGACAGTGTATTTACTGATAATATCAATACAGACTGAGTTCCAAGCTTGCTGAGTGATTAAATTCTGTCCTCTGAAAACAGAATGCAATAGAGGTTGAGATTAAATAAAACAGACCATATAACATAGTTATGATGTCTCCATATTAGGATGAAATTCATTAATTTTATCACTGCTCATAATAGGGAACTATCATCACTTTCTTAAAAGACAAGAGGGCATAATGTCAAATTATAAAGACAACCATTAGAACAAAAATATCAGAATAACCCCAGAAGAAGAGCAAGGAAAACATACCACACAGTGAAAGATTCTTTGAAAGATATTAAAAAAGAAAATTAAATACAGGCAAGCTAATATCACATATATCTGCCATGACAACAAATGTAAGTTAAACTCACCTACTTAAAGAAAATTAATCTCAGACTGGATTACAAGATAGAAAAACTTTCTAACACTACCAACAGGAATAAAATTTTAAATTAATTCAGAAAGCGTAGAAATGGATAGATGGGGAAAACTGCCCAGATGGATATATTAGACTAATACAAATTTTTTTAAAAAGCATGGGACAAGATTTTGCTATCAGACAAGGTAAAATTCAGGACAAAAAGCATTATAACAAGACAAAGAGAGCTACTTAAAGATAAAAAGGACAGGATAGAAGAAAAGCTTTTCATCCCATATTCTTTTAAGAATTTTAAATTTCTGAACCATTAGACTATACTACTTATTAAAAATTAAGTTGTTTATTAAGAAGAGAGAGAAAAAAAAAGGAAACTGGATTTACATAGGAGCTCTCGGAAGACTTCTGTCCATCTCCCCAGACTTGAACCTGGACAGCTAGGAGCTCAGGAGACAGGGGCCACCGCCATCCTGCCACCTTGCGGAACACCTTGTTCCACCTTGCGGAACACCAGAGTGGGAGACAAAGGAGGGCTCTTAAAGCCAGCCACGCCTAATTCCAGCCTGCCTTCAGGCTTTTCACTGATGTGAACCAAGATGTCATTTTCTACTTTTAAAAATTCAGCAAGAACTCAGTAGAAAGTATAGGGCTTTAGAAAAGTCAAAAAGGAGTCTTTCACTGTCCAGACAAGGAGGCAGACACAGTCTCACAGAGAGCGTCTTAAAGATGGCAACAACGCGCAAGTGAGAAAAACCCAGTCTGATTTCAGGTGGTGAGGCTGCTTCAGCCCCAACTGAGAGGGAGACAGAGGATAAGTCAGAGATTCTAGAGACCACGACGACACCCCTTCCCCACCATGCAGAGCGAGAAGGACCCTTGCCAAGTTACTGCTGGGGGCCAGAAAGTAAAAGCAGGTTTAGGGCCATGTCTCTACAGGATTAGAAAGAGCTGAGGTCAACAAACACTAGGACGTGGCCCCAGAGGACGGGCCAGCTGGGGAGCAAGGGGAAGAACTGAGAATTTCCTGGCTCACTGTGTAAACCCCATGGGGCCTGAGGCAGAGAGAAGCCCTAAGGTCCAGGGAGTAACCAAGGTTGGCAGCTGTGCTTGCTGTTCAAAGACTAGGATAGATCTTACTTTAAGGGAAGACATCTATACTAGCTAAAGTCATGTCTTTTCAAGAAAATCTTCTGGTTTTTAGTTTTTCTTTTACAGAGTACTTACTTTAAGGGGCGGGGGGGGGACAGGCAACAGGCCATCAAAAAATTGCTAATCTGTCTGGAAATTGCTAACCTGAAGGAAAGCACTTCTATCTGCAATAAGGTTAGGAAAATAAAGAGAATTATGAGTGCTCAAAGTTGGGGAGCCAGTGGGAAGGGGAAGATGAAGGGAGAGGAAAAGGGGGCAGAAAGTCCAGGGGCCTAGAGAAGGCATCATTTCTGTCTACAGTCATAACCAGTTCTTCCCTGACCCCGGAAATCTTCCCCAAGGATGAACTCCCATGGAACAGTATTTTAGAACCTCCATCCCTTCTTTATCTTTCAGTCTATCCCAATGATGAATCTTTTACCACCCATCTCCACATACCACAGCTGCAGGCCTGTGCACACATTCTAACTTAACAAGCCAGCCAGGACTCACCTCCTCTAAGCAGCTTTCCCAGAAGAATAACCACATGCCAGGATGACCTGTGCTTTCTACTGGACCCGTGGGACTGTGGTTTGTAAAGTAATACCTTCAGAAATAGGTTTGTAAAGTAATACCTTCAGAAATAAAAGTTACTTTGTTTGAAGCCCACATGCTTTTTGTCAAGAACTTTACTGCCAGAGAGAGAACTACAAACCGTAATATGCATTACAAAGGAATGAAAGTTTCATGGAATATTAACCAAAATAATGTCAACTGTGCTATAAAACATTATTCCTTTTGAAATCCAGAAGCAGCAGAGGTGAAGGAAGGGAATGGTAGCTTCTCTGGGTGTTTCTCCTGAGAAGCCATATAATGGAGTGGTTCCGAGCCTGTGCTTCAGAACCAGGAAGTCTGGGTCAAGTCCCAGTTCTGCCACTTACTAATGGAATAACCTAGACTTAATAGCCTTAGGCCTCAGTTTCCTGGAAATCTGTATTAATAGAACAGTAGCTCCCTCATAGGGTTTGTGAAGATTAACTCAGTCAATAAATGTAAAGCCCTTAGAATAGGTACCTAATACCTACTGTTAGCTATTGCTATTATTATTAATATTCTCACTGCTACTTAAGAATGAAAGATAGCAGTAGTCATGTGCTCAAGGGGAAAAGAGAGAGCTTTAAAAACAGATGGAATTGGGCAGGACAGACGCAAAGGAAAGAACACGTCAGCAATGAGAAATATTCTCAGTAGCTCGGAAAATGTGTTTCTAACGGCACCTTTTTCACTCCAGGGATGAAGCTGAGGAAAAGCCAAGGTAGGATTTCAGAAGACTACTGCTCCTTCCCAAAACAGACACAAACCATTTTCATTAAACAGGGAGAAACAAGAGAATTCACTCAAAGGGTCACTTAAATACCAGTCTTCAGAGTAAAGTAAGCCAGAAAGAGAAAAATAAATATTGTATATTAACACATGTATGTGGAGGCTAGAACAATGGTACAGATGAACCCATTTGCAAGGCAGGAATAGAGATGCAGACACAGAGAAGAGACACAGGACAGGTAGGGGATGGGATAAGTTGGGAGACTGGAATTGACATAAATACACTCCACCATGTGTAAAATAGATAGCCAGTGGGAACCTGCTATACAACACAGGGAGCTTAGCTGGGTGCTCTGTGGTGACCTAGATGAGGTGGGATGAGAAGTGGGAGTGGAAAGGAGAACCAAGGAGGAGGATATACGTATATACATGTAGCGGATTCACTTCATTGTACAGCAGAAACTAACAACACTGTAAAGCAACTGCATTCCAATAAACCAAAATTTTTAATTTTAAAAATGAGAAAACAAAAGATACAGATTAATTTTAAAGTTAAGCATTAGAAAAATTAACAAAAGCTGCTAAACTCTAAAACTGATAACCTCAGTATATGCACACTGCTGCTGCTGCTGCTAAGTCGCTTCAGTCGTGTCCAACTCTGTGCGACCCTATAGATGGCAGTCCACCATTCCTTCTCCAATGCATGAAAGTGAAAAGTGAAAGTGAAGTTGCTCAGTTGTGTCCGACTCTTCGCAACCACATGTACTGCAGCCTACCAGGCTCTCCATCCATGGGATTTTCCAGGCAAGAGTACTGGAGTGGGGTGCCATCATCTTCTCCGATATACACACTACTATATATAAAATAGATAATAAGGACCTACTGTACAGCACTGAGAACTCTACTCAACATTCTGTAATGACCTATATGGAAAAAGAATCTGAAAAAGAGTGGAATATATGTGTATATTTAAATGACTTCAGGCTTCCCAGGTGGCTATGCCAAAGCCTTTGACTGTATGGATCACAAAAAACTGCAGAAAATTCTTCAAGAGATGGGAATACCAGACCACCTGACCTGCCTCTTCAGAAACCTATATGCAGGTAGNTTTCTTTCTGGCTTACTTCACTCTGTATAATCGGCTCCAGTTTCATCCATCTCATTAGAACTGAGTCAAACTTATTCTTTTTAAGGGCTGAGTAATACTCCATTGTGTATATGTACCACAGCTTTCTTATCCATTCATCTGCTGATGGACATCTAGGTTGTTTCCATGTCCTGGCAATTATGACTTTAAAATCATCCATTTAGAAATAGAGAGAGAATAATTTGTATGTGTGTTAAAACAAAAATAATTTGTATGTTCTTTAGTACTATTTGCAATGGAAAAACCTCCTTCCAAAGAATACAACTTTTAAAAGACTCTGAGATAAACTGCTGTTCACAATTAGCTCACAAGTAAGAAGAGAAAGCCAAAAAGTATCCTAGCCAACAATAAAATGTGATCAGTTATAGCACTGCAATCAGACACTGTAATAAATTCTAGAAATGTCACTGGAGAAAGTTTAATCAAATAATGAAATTTTTTCAATGGCAGGAAAATAATGCCCAAGTACAGTTGCAGCTACTGTATTTTCTGATTTAAAAAAACCAAAAAACACTCTTTTAAAAATAGCATCTGAGAAGACTGTCACTGATTGTTACTTAGAATTTTATCTCCACTGTCAGAGATGAGGTCCCTGTCTCTTTCACTAGGGTGAGTACCCTGCTGCCCTCTCATCTTGATGCCTCTTCAAGCCCATCACAGTATCTGCTAGGACCCTCACTTGCTTCTAAACCCTGGAGACTCAAGACTATGACAGCGATGTCAGAGCTCACTGGATTCCTGCCCTGCTGTCGGCCAGGGAAGGCTCTAACATCCAAACCCTGGTTCTTCCAGGCCCTCTATCACACTGGGAACCAANTGGCTGGATGGCATCACCGACTCAATGGACATGGGTTTGGGTGGACTCCGGGAGTTGGTGATGGACAGGGAGGCCTGGCTAAAGTCCATGGGGTCACAAAGAGTAGGACATGACTGAGGGACTGAACTGAACTGAGGTGGCACAGTAGTAAGGAAACCACCTGCCAATGTAGGAGACACAAGAGACATGGATCCAGGCTGGGTTGGGAAGCTCCCCTAGAGTCAGAAATGGCAACCTACTCCAGTATTCTTCCCTGGTAAATCTCATGGACAAAGAAGCCTGGCAGGCTACAGTCCATGGGGTTGCAGAGTCAGACATGACTGAGTACCTACACTCACACACATATATGCATATCTTTCCCCATATTCTTCTCCATCACGGTGTATTACAGGATACTGAATATAGTTCGCTATGCTATACAGTAGGACCTTGTTGTATATCTATTTTATATACAGCAGTTTGCATCCGTTAATCTCGAACTTCTAATTTATCCCTCTTCCACTCCCACCCTTTAGTAAACGTAAATTTGTTTTCTGCATCTGTGAGTCTTTCTCTGTTTTGTAAATAAGTTTATTTATGACATTTTAGATTCCACATATAATGAGGAAGAGGATGAGACGGTTAGACAGCATCAACAACTCAATGGACATGAATTTGAGCAGACTCCAGGAGACAGTGAGGGTTTCCCAGGTGGCGCTCATGGTAAAGAACCCACCTGCCAATGCAGGAGATGCAAGAGATATGAGTTCGATCCCTGAATCAGGAAGATCCCTTAGAGAAGGAAATGTCAACCCACTCCAGTATTCTTACCTCAGAAATCCCATGGACATAGGAGCCTGGCGGGCTATGGTCCATGGGGGTCACAAAGAGTCAGACGTGACTGAGTGATCGAGCACACACACATACCAGGAGACAGTGAGCGACAGGGGTCCGGCACGCTGCAGTCCATGGACGTGCAGAACTGGACACAGCTTAGCAACTGAGCAACCATACAAGTGGAATTGTATGGTATCTGTCTTTCTCTGTCTGACTTTACTTACTGTGATAATCTCTGATAATCTAGGTCCATTCATGTTGCTATAAACAACATTATTTCATTATTTATTATGGCTGAGTAATATTCCACTCTGTATATGTACCAAATCTTCTCTATTCACTTGTCTGTTGATAGACATTTAGGGTTGTTTCCATGTCTTGGCTACTGTAAATAGTGATGCTAAGAACAAAAGCATGTATCTTTTCAAATCAGAGTTTTCTCTAGATGTATGCCCAGGAATGGGACTGCTAGATTTTACAGCAATTCTATTCTTAGCTTTTTTAAGGAACCTCCATACTGTTTTCCATAGTGGCTGCACCAATTTACATTCCCACCAATACTGTAGGAGGGCAATCCATTTTTTTCTTTAACAAGCAAAAGAAGCATATGAAAACATTATTGGTGATCAAAAAAGAAAAAGTAAGTTAAAACCAAAAATGAGGCATGACTTCACACTCACTATGAAAGCTAAAATTAAAAACAAGGTCGACACCAAGGACTGGGAAAGGTATAGGGCAACTATAATTCTCATATCCTGCTGACAACAGCATAAACTGGGTAACTAAGAGTTTGGCTGGGCTTCCCTGGTGGTCCAGTGATTAGGAATCCACCTGCCAACACAGGGGGCACAGATTTGATCCCTGGACCCGGAAGATTCCACATGCTGCAAGGCAACTAAGCCCATGTGCCAGAGCCCACAGTCCGTAAGAGAAGCCTTGGCAACAAGAAGCCTGTGCGCCACAATCAGCAAGTAGCCCCTGCTCTCTGCAGCTGGAGAAAACTCATGTGCACCAACAAAGACCCAGTGCAAAAATAAATAAAATAAAAGCTTGGCTATGTTTCTTATACAGTTAAATATACACTTACCAACACAGCCCAGTGATTCCACTCCTAGGTATTAGCCCAAAATAAAAATATATGTCCATAAGAAGACTAGAATATCAATGTGCTCAGCAGCTTTACTGCAAATAGGCAAACACTCAAATGTTCAGCAAGTGAATGGATGAACAAATTCTGCAGAAATACTACTGAACCATAAAAAGGAACAAACTACTGACACACTCACAGGTATTATGCTGTAAGGGGCTGTACACAAAACAATGCATACTGTAATGAGCCCACCTATGTGAAACAACGTAACAGTCTAACCAGATCAGTATTTGTTTGGAGTAGGAGGAGGAGGTAGGGAGAAGAATGCAAAGAGCCACAGCGAACTTTCTGAAAAGAGGGAAATGCTCTATACCTTAATTGGGGTGGTGGTTACATTGATGTATATATTTTTTCAAAATTGATTTGATTTATACACTTAAATTGTGTAAATTGTATTGCATGTAAATTATACTCAATTAAAGCTGATTAAAAATTAAAGCTTTTGATATTTGCCATTATAATTTATAGCTGAAAATATTCTATTAAGAAATCTGAACATTGGCCTTAGGAAGCATCACTACAAACAAAGCTAGTAGAGGTGATGGAATTCCAGTTGAGCTATTTCAAATCCTAAAAGATGATGCTGTGAAAGTGCTACACTCAATATGCCAACAAATTTGGAAAACTCAGCAGTGGCCACAGGACTGGAAAAGGTCAGTTTTCATTCCAATCCCAAAGAAAGGCAATGCCAAAGAATGCTCAAACTACCGCACAACTGCACTCATCTCACACGCTAGTAAAGTAATGCTCAAAATTCTCCAAAGCAGGCTTCAACAGTACGTGAACAGTGAACTTCCAGATGTTCAAGCTGGATTTAGAAAATGCAGAGGAACCAGAGATCAAGTTGCCAATATCCACTGGATCATCAAAAAAGCAAGAGAGTTCCAAAAAAACATCTACTTTGCTTTATTGACTACATCAAAGCCTTTGACTGTGTGGATCACAATTAACTGCAGAAAATTCTTCAAGAGATGGCAATACCAGACCACCTGACCTGCCTCCTGAGAAATCTGTATGCAGATCAAGAAGCAACAGTTAGAACTGGACATGGAACAACAGACTGCTTCCAAATAGGAAAAGGACTTGTACGTCAAGGCTGTATACTGTCACCCTGATTATTTAACTTCTATGCAGAGGACATCATGCGAAATGCCAGGCTGGATGAATGAAGCACAAGCTGGAATCAAGACTGTCGGGAAAAATATCAATAACCTCAGATATGCAGATGATACCACCCTTATGGCAGAAAGTGAAGAGGAACTAAAGAGTCTCTTGATGAAAGTGAAAGAGGAGAGTGAAAAAGTTGGCTTACAGCTCAACATTCAGAAAACTAAGATCACGGCATCCAGTCCCATCCTTTCATGGCAAACAGATGGGGAAACAATGAGAGACTTTATTTTCTTGGGCTCCAAAATCACTGCAGATGGTGACTGCAGTCATGAAAGTAAAAGAGGACGGCTGCTTGGAAGAAAAACTATGACCAAATTCTAGACAGCATATTAAAAAGCAGAGACATTACTTTGCCAACAAAGGTCCATCTAGTCAAAGCTATGGTTTTTCTAGTGGTCATGTATGGATGAGAGAGTTGGACTATAAAGAAAGTTGAGCACCGAAGAATTGATGCTATTGAACTATGATGTTGGAGAAGACTCTTGAGAGTCCCTTGGACTATAAGGCGATCCAATCAGTCCATGCTAAAGGAAATCAGTCCTGAATGTTCACTGGAAGGACTGCTGCTGAAGCTGAAACTCCAATACTTTGGCCACCTATCCAAACAACTGACTCATTGGAAAAGACCCTGATGCTGGGGAAGACTGAAGACAGGAGAAGGAGATGACAGAGGATGAGATGGTTGGATGGCATCATCGAAGCAATGGTCATGAGTTTGAGCAAGCTGTGGGAATTGGTGATGGATAGGGAAGCCTAGTGTGCTGCAGTCCATGGGGCAACTGTACTCAACATTTAGACCAACAAATTCCTATGCAAATGTGTATTTCAAATACATTGTTGGAATAAGATCCTAATTATAGAATTTATTCAGCAAAAACCATGGTGCAAGAGAAACATTTAATTTTTAAAAGTACATTCCATGTTTACATGCTTTGAGATGATCACAGTTTAAATGTCATCCACTATTTTACATACATACAATCATCCTAATACCAAGCAAATTTTTACAAATTAATTTACATTTCCTGTGACCGAAAGACATTTTTTTGCAGTCACAAAAATCACAAAATCATTATCTGATATTATATGCCTTTAAGAAAAGCAAACAAAACCCTACTTTCTGAGAACTCAATCATCTTACAGAATTCTGAAGAGAATCATCAGCATTACATTCTCAGATTAGTGGAAAGTCATCTCAAATTTTTTTTCATGCATGATTAAAAACATTCTCTCAGTGACAGACACAAAATCAAGACAATTTCACTCAGATCACATGCCTTTTGAGGTCATTAACAAGCTCAAGCCTGCCTGAGCAAACCTAAAACAAGCAATCTTCCTAAACTAATGTTTTACTCACTGAATACCAAACTCTAATATTATCCCCAGAAAAGGCTGCTTCAAAAACAAATTTGGAGGGAGGTTCAAGAAGGAGGGGAGCATATGTACACTTATGGCTAATTCACGTGCTGTACAGCAGAAACCAAGACAATACTGTAAAGCAATTATCCTTCAATTAAAAATAAATTAAGAAAAAAACCTAAATGAAAAAAATCAACAAACTGACAATCTGGTATTCATAGTACAATGAATAACTAACTGATGTTTCCTTTTCAATGCAACAAATCTTCACTACAGGAATAAATGGGGAGCTTCCCAACCCAGGGATCAAACCCAGGTCTCCCACACTGCAGGCGGATTCTTTACCATTTGAGCCACAAGGAAGCCCAAGGCAAGTGGTAAAGAACCTGCTTGCCAATGCAGGAGATTCAAGGGATGTGAGCTCTCCTGGCTTGGGGAATGAAGATCCTCTGGAGGAGGGCATGGCAAGCCACTCCAGTATTCTTGCCTGGAGAATCCCATGACAGAAGCAAGAATACTGGAGCAGGTTGCCATGTCCTTCTCCAGGGGATCTTCACAACCCAAGAATCAAACCTGCATCTCCTGCATTGACAGGTGGATTCTTTACTACTGAGATACCAGGGAAGCCCCTGGACACAGAGACACACACAAAAGAAAGACAATATAAAGAAACAGAGGAAGAAGCTGGCCACCTACAAGCCAAGGGGAGAGGCCTGGGAAAGCCTTCCTTCACAGCCCTTAGAAGAAACCAACTCTGCTGGAACCCTGATGTTAGATTTCTAGCCTCCAGAAGTAAAACAAATTCCTGTTTTTTTAAGCCACCCAGTTTGTGGTACTTTGTTACATCAGTCCCAGCAAACTAACATAACCCCAGTGAAAGGCTCAACATCTATTCAGAGATGCTTATAAACAAATCACTGAGATACCTAGTACATTGAGAGGCATGATGTGGCAACCAATTTAAAGAGTGTAAATAGGCTCACCACGGCTGATTTTAAGCTACCAAGGCTTTAACAACCAGAAAGAAAATTCCATGAGAATATAATTAATTAGCCAGTCTCACGAGCCTCTACAAGCTAGATCTAGCACAGACCAACGACACAGGCACCAGTATCTAACAGCTACAATCCCTTTTCCCAAGTGACCTTGCTGAACCAGGGATCAAACAAACCAGGTCTCCTGCACTGCAGGTGGGTTCTTTACCATCTGAGCTACCAAGGAAGCCCTTAATATCTACAGATTACTTCAAAGTAAACCAAGGTTAGAACCCCAACTGAAAACTGTAGGACAGCTTCATAAAGGCGTAAGACTGTAAAAATACAGGCTATTTGAGAAGCTAGATGAGGAGAAAACCCAGCGTACCACATAAGAATAACTTAAGAATGGTTAAAAAAAAAAAGAAAAAGAAAAAGAAAACAGTGAATGAGATAAAGAGCTAACACTTACTGAACACTTCCTGAGTTCTACGTACTGTTTCAAACCATTACTTGTATTAACTAACTTCATCGCCACTACTACATTATGAAAAAGTTCTATTATTATATACCTGGTTTTGAATAAGGAAAGAGAGCCAAAGAGAGGTTAACAAGATCCATAGCTTTTAAAAAAAAAGGTGGGGGGGAGGGGAGCTAAGATGCTAAGATTCACACACAGGCTGTTTTGGCTCCAGACTCTACACTCAAACCATGGTCCTATGCCATCTCTCACTATATATGACATGTTTAGAACATGACCATCAGCACAGAGCAACCAGAGAGAGGGACAAGGGACCAGACAGGAGAAAGTGTGCCATATTCCTGGCCTCATGTTACCTTACATAAGCAATGGGTTTGCAACTCAAATGGGGTCTTTGCAACTTCATGGACTATACAGTCCATGGAATTCTCCAGGCCAGAATACTGGAGTGGATAGCCATGCCCTTCTCCAGGGGATCTTCCCAACCCAGGGATCAAACCCAGGTCTCCCATGTTGCAGGCAGATTCTTTACCAGCTGAGCCACAAGGAAAACCCAAGAATACTGGAGTGGGTAGCCTATCCCTTCTCTAGCGGATCTCCCTGACCCAGGAATTGAACTGGGGTCTCCTGCATTGCAGGCAGATTCTTTACCAACTGAGCTATCAAGGAAATCCATTGCAACTCAAACTCTGGTAAAATCAATTAATTTAACCTTTTTGCATAACTTGTTGCTTAAAAATGTCAAATCAAGTAGAAGAGTAAGCAAGTGAAAACTAAAACTCTCTCTATAAAACAACATCACTATCTCTTTACTTATGTGTAAAAAATAAGGTTTAGACATAAGATAAGGATTGCTGAGCAGGCAAAAAGCTCCTGTCCTCTCTCAGGAGCAATCAGCACAGCCCAGAGCCTCTCAGAAGGAATGCTGGAGAATCACACACATTCCCTAAGCCACAAAGAGAATTCTGGAAGATAAGGCTGGCACTCACTAAGCTCCTTCTACTTTCAAAGTTAGACATCCACAAACACTTCACATCATCACGGCCCCAGGGAATGAATGAATCCCATGACTATTTCCAACTTTTAGCCAGTAATTAACTCTGGAATTGTTCTTTTTTAAAAACTCCTTTTCATCTATGTATCTGCAGAGCATTGTGAAATACCAGCACTTTGACAAAGGCAGTGTATGGGATAATGGCGGCACTGAAAAAAATACACGTCCCCTTTGTCAGTTCAGAGGGGAAGGCAGAGTGAAGGAAACAAGCAAACAAGAAGCCTGGGGGAAGCGCCTCTCCTTCCAGAGGCGTATATTTCACACAGGGCCCTGGAAGTAACCTAAGGACGCCCATTCCTCAGCAGCTGCAGGAAAATGACAGAACGCATTGAGAGGCTAAGTTCTGTGTCTCTCCGCAGCAATAAGTAGGCGGAAAGGAGGCAGAATATGACAATCAACCTGTAGACCAGGCTGTTCCCACGGCTTTCCAGTAGGTAGAAGAAATAGGATTTTATTCTGTATGGGTGAGCAATCAATTGTCTTACTCAATTTAATCACCCACAGATAAATTCTGTGGTCTCTGGGGGTTGACAGTTAAAAGTTACATAAAAGACTGCCAAGGATCCTTACCGACAAGATAACTTACACATCAATGACTACCTGACTTAGCAAGTAGGAATCGCTCAGCCTTAAAAGGACAGCAATCATTTTATCAAGTGCTTCCAAACTACTAATATTTCAGTCAGAAGCCAGCTAGTTTTTACATTACTACCTGTAAAAGTTATGTCGATGTCAAGAGTATTAAACATCTGTCAGCTAGTTTGAAAAAGAAAGCAAAAGAAACTGGGCATTCAAGGAAGAGAGGCAATGGTTTGACTTAATTCTGTAACCAGCTACCAATTAACAAAAAATTCTTAAAAGCTACAAGCCACGGGAAGTAAAGTAGTTTGCATGATTACCCAGTACCCACACAAAATGGCAGCGCATTACTCTTCTATTAATATGTAACAAATTACTAAAAACTTAGCGGCTTAAAACAACATACATTTATTACCTCAGTTCTGTAGGTCAGAATTCCAACACTGACCTCACTGGGCTGAAATCAAGGTATCAACAGGGCTGAGCTCCTCTCTGAAGGCTCGAGGAGAGAATCTGGTTCCTCGCCCTTTCCAGTTGCCAGCGGCAGTCTACATTTCATGGCTCCTGGCCTCTTCCTCCATCTTCTAAGCCAATCTGAGTGGGTCAAACACTCACATCGCATCACTCTGACTCTTCTGCCTCCTCGTCCACATTTAAAAGGACTCTGGTGATTCACTGGGCCCACCTGCCGAATCTAGGGTACTCTCCCTACCTTAAAGTCAGCTGAGGAGCAATTTTAACTTCCCTTTGTCATTTACCCTCACATACTCACAGATCCAGATTCTGGGTTTGGGACACTGTATCTTTGGAGACAGACAGATACATGTAAACATTACTATGCCACTTGGTAGCTACTAGACCACTGGCGCCTGTTTCCTCAGATACAAATTTGTACTTTATAAATTATATAGTGATTACTATATAATAATAGTAATTACCACAAAGGGCTGTTGTGAAGATTACATGAGTTAATATGAGCAACGGTCACCAAATATACTTGGTATATAGTAAGAGCTTCACCCAATATTTTTTTACAAACTCGTATTTCATCTTTGTTTAAACTTTTCTCTCACTGTGGAATATATTTCCCCAACGCCTGTCTAGTTAAGTCTTGTTTATCCTTCTAGGCACTCTCTTGCATGAAGCTCCCCCTACACTGCAAAAAAACTGCATTTGTCTAATATAGCAGTTACTACTGATATGCAGCCACTGAGCACTTGCAATGTGGCTGGTCGGAACTAAGATGCGCTGGAAATATATAATACACACTGTACTTCGAAAATGTTGTAAAAAGTAATGTAAAGATTTAATACAGAAAGCAGAATATAACAGAGATGCATGTTGAAATGACATTTTGGATATACTGAATTTAAAAAGTGAATTATTAAAAATTAATTACATCTATTTCTTTTTACTTTTCAATGTGGCTGCTAGAAAATTTTAAATTACATATGTGACTCACATTATATTTCTACCAAGCAGTTCAATTCAGTTGCTTAGTCATGTCAAACTCTTTGTGACCCCATGAACTGCAGCATGCCAGGCCTCCCTGTCCATCACCAACTCCTGGAGTTTATCCAAACCCATGTCCATCAGGTTGATGATGCCATCCAACCATCTCATCTTCTGGCGTCCCCTTCTCCTCCTGCCCTCAATCTTTCCCAGCATCAGGGTCTTTCCCAATGAATCAACTCTTCACATGAGGTGGCCAAAGTATTGGAGCTTCACCTTCAACATCAGTCCTTCCAAAGAACGCCCAGGAATGATCTCCTTTAGGATGGACTGGTTGGATCTCCTTGCAGTCCAAGGGACTCTCAAGAGTCTTCTCCAACACCACAGTTCAAAAGCATCAATTCTTCAGCGCTCAGCTTTCTTTATAGTCCAACTCTCACATCCATACATGACCACTGGAAAAACCATAGCCTTGACTAGACGGACCTTTGCTAGCAAAGTAATGTCTCTGCTTTTGAATATGCTGTCTAGGCTGGCCGTAGCTTTCCTTCTAAGGAGTGCTGGTTCACGAAGAATTATCCTCGCCCTCTCACGGACTCTCTCAGTATTCAGTTTGCTTTCCTGTCACACACAGAGTATAACCTGCTTTGTACTTCAGTGATTTGCATATATGCTGGCTTTTCAAATAGACTGGTAGCCTTTAACGGGCAAGGGCTTCCAGGGTGGGTTAGAACGGTAAACAATGTGGAAGACCCAGGCTCGATCTCTGGATTGGGAAGATCCCCTGGAGAAGGGAATGGCGACCTGCACCAGTATTCTTGCCTGAAGAATTCCACAGACAGAGGAGCCTAGCAAGCTACAGTCCATGGGTCGCAAAGAGTCGGTCGTGACTGAGCTANAAATAAGTTTTTTCTAGGACGCCTACTCCGCCCCCACCTTCGAATTACCCTGGATCCACCGGGGCTGGACCCCGGCAGTCACGGATCTTCTAATCTCAAGAAGATCCATGGTAACTGTACAATAAATGTTTGTGAAGCTGAATGGAAAAGGAAGCATTATTTAGCTCATGTGTTTTGTCTATATTATTTAATTTGTTGTTAACTGGAATGACCAGAAGTCAATCTGTCTTTGATGCAACTTTTTCTTGCATTAAAGGATTGATTAGGATATAAGCAAATAGAAAAAGTTTCATACTGGAGGCTATTATACTGAGTGAAGTAAGCCAGAAAGAAAATCACCAATACAGTATACTAATACATATATACGGAATTTAGAAAGATGGTAACAATAATCCTATATGCAAGACAGCAAAAGAGACACAGATGTATAGAACAGTCTTTTGGACTCTGTGGGAGAAGGCGAAGGTGGGATGATCTGAGAGAATAGCATTGAAACATGTATATTATCATATGTGAAACAGATTGCCAGCCCAGGTTTGATGCATGAGACAGAGTGCTCAGGGCTGGTGCACTGGGATGACCCTGAGGGATGGGANTAAGCTTTCTGATTAACTGACCAGTATCAGAAAGGGCCATAAAATGTCAGCGGACCTCATGGTCAGAAGATGATGTAAAAACTCATAAGATCTTTGTATAATTTTATATGAAACACCTGATTGGGACAAGGGTCAGGTGTGACTCTGTATTCATCCCTATGTGTAACAAAAGGTATATAAACAAACCTGAAAAATAAAGAGATCAGATCAGTTCCAGAAAGACTGATTCCCTCATGTCGTTCCTTTCTGCTCCCCAATTTTCTGGCTGAATTCCCATCTGGAGAATGGGTGCCCTCCATGCAGATGGTGCAAATTCCTTGTCCGGAATTTTACTGGTACCCCACGTAAACCAAGTTATTCAGCCCCTTTCTCTCTCTCCTACTATTTTCTGGTCGAATTCCCATCTGGTGCATAGGACCCACCAAGCCTACTAATTCTGCCTGGGCTTCTAAGATCTGACGGGGGGGGCCTCAGTGCCTCCTCTCCTTCAGGAGAATGGGAAGATGCTTGCAGCCTATGTAGGTGGTGATTGGTACCCTGTGTTAACCAAGTTATTCGGCCTCTTTTTCTCTGATAATTCCTAATCCCTCTCTATCTGTAATTAAATAAGTTTTTTCTAGGACGCCTACTCCGCCCCCACCTTCGAATTACCCTGGATCCACCGGGGCTGGACCCCGGCAGTCACGGATCTTCTAATCTCAAGAAGATCCATGGTAACTGTACAATAAATGTTTGTGAAGCTGAATGGAAAAGGAAGCATTATTTAGCTCATGTGTTTTGTCTATATTATTTAATTTGTTGTTAACTGGAATGACCAGAAGTCAATCTGTCTTTGATGCAACTTTTTCTTGCATTAAAGGATTGATTAGGATATAAGCAAATAGAAAAAGTTTCATACTGGAGGCTATTATACTGAGTGAAGTAAGCCAGAAAGAAAATCACCAATACAGTATACTAATACATATATACGGAATTTAGAAAGATGGTAACAATAATCCTATATGCAAGACAGCAAAAGAGACACAGATGTATAGAACAGTCTTTTGGACTCTGTGGGAGAAGGCGAAGGTGGGATGATCTGAGAGAATAGCATTGAAACATGTATATTATCATATGTAAAACAGATCGCCAGTCCAGGTTCGATGCATGAGACAGGGTGTGCGGGGCTGGTGCACTGGGATGACCCTGAGGGATGGGATGGGGGAGGGAGGTGGGAGGGAGTTTCAGGATGGGGAACACATGTACACCCATGGCTGATTCATGTAAATGTAAGGCAAAAACCACCACAATATCGTGAAGTAATCAGCCTCCAACTAAAATAAATAAATTTTTTTAAAAAAGAAAAAGTTTCATAAAACAATTCTTAGCTTATCACATACCACACACTCATCTATCTTTGACTCTACACTATTGTACTTCATTTTTTTTCTAATGGTAACCGTAACCCACAAAATTGTTTTCATAGTCCACCAACGACTCGCGACCACAGTTCAAAAAGCACCTCCTTGATGTGTCTTGATGTGGCAGGTGCCAGCCTCCCCAGTGGGACAAAACCACCTTAAAGATGTCAGGTGATACTCAGCACGCCCCTGGTCTCGATGGCCCCCCAGGTAAAGACTAACCCCGTGGTGTGGCCATGGTCAACACACAGATCCACTGATCTCGCATTCTTCCCCCCCGCCAGCCCTCCTGCTAGGGGAATCCAGAACACAGTCTAGTACAGCGTGCTCAGGGCCCATGTCCACTCCCAAGAGATGGAGAGCCCAGCTCAGCCTGGCCAAGAAGAGCTCATCAGAGCTGAAGGCACAAAGGAAGAGAAAGAGCTCATGATGGTGTTGAGGAAGAGTCCTAAGAACTCATCAAGAGTTTTCTGAGCTGCTATGGTGGGCTCCCAAGCAAGCTTGCAGAAATGCCATCAACCTCAGTATATTAAATCAAATTATTGTTGCTGTGACCACTTAGTCCTATCCAACTCTTTGTCACCCCACGGACGGTAGCCCACAAGGCTCCCCTGCCCATGGGAACAGTCTTGTCCTGGTAGTTGGAAGTCTTACAGTTGACTATTTTGAGGTTATGGAATGGATGTCAACCCATATGTTATTTTGTTTTTGACCTTTGACCTGGCCCATTACCCTTCATCAAGCAGCAGATCTCCAGACACAGACTGTTAATTCACCCAGGAATGGAAGGTGGACTTTCCCCATTGGCTGCGCTTTTAAAAACATTCTAACATGCATAAAGTTTAGGCGATACCAAAGAGTAATAAAAACTATTTTAAATTAGAGAAAATTTGAAAAGGGAGTTTTCTTTTTCCCTTAATCAGATTCACCCATGTACAAAACTGCAGTAAAGATTTGAACAATGGCATTATTAACATAATCTCAGCGCTTTTAAAATGTTACTTTATTAAATTAAAATAATATCCAGGAAGCAACGTTCATTCCTACTCAGAAGAATCTCTAGAATAAGATCCTGACTAGAAGCACTTCTGCTCTGGGAAGAAAGTGCAGACACACTCTTTCCCCTCTCTTCTGCGAAGTACAATTCCCTGCAGACTACACATATAACAAATAGAAGCCACCTCTGGAAGACGGACCAGCAGGGAACTCTAGCAGACCAGCAGGGAACCTGAGACCTGAGGAGTGGCGTGGAGGGGAAACCCTGGGGTTACTTTTGCCGAATACATCCCAGCTTTGGAGGTGAAAAAGCTGACAGTCTCCAACAGGAGCACACAAAAGGCTCTAACAAGCCTGCTCTCCCCAGACAAACAGGCAGGAAAGGCCTAGCCAAACAAGATCGAAAATTCTTAAACAATAACCACTCTACTCCAGTCAAACAACACAGAAAAAATACGATCTGACCCCATCCATACTAGCAAAGGCCGAGGGGGGAACCTAGACTGCCTTTCTCACCAGACTGATAAATGGGATCAACGGATTAGGGTTAGTTTTTTTGCCAAATATATCTTTCTAAATGCCATGCAGTTCCAGAAAATTTTAACAGCGTCAATATTGTAAAAAATCAACCCCAATTTGCAGCAGGTGGACTACAACTGTGTCTCCCTGCCTCTTCCTGGTTCTCTGACTGGCTCTTTATCCCCACCCTTTCTGCAGCCTCATTCTTCCCCCCACTCCCAGCTACTGACGTGCTCCAGACTCCTCGGTCTCCTCCTCCTCTCTGCACACGTTCTTCCTTTATGGGAACTGTTGTTGTTTTTCACTCAGCTCTCCCGTGGAGGCCTCTTTGTCACACCATTCCTTTGCCCAGAGACCCAACTGTCTTCCACTAGAGTTCACATCCCTTGGCTGGACCGTATGGTCCTTGACTCTCTTTTTCACCAACTCTCAACATGAAAGTTCTCTTCCAATCAGAAGAGTCTCCCCTCTGTCTTCACACCTCTTCTAATATTTCCAGCCTGTGAGCCTCAGAGTTCGTGTCATTTCCACGCATACACAACATACCATCCTTCCCACTACCAATTCAAAGCCCCACAACCCTGCAAAGGTCCCCAACCCAGCCAATCTCCTCCACAAGGCCTTCCTTGGCTGTGCCAGGACCCGGGAAGCTCGCCCTCGCCGTATTCAAAATTGACCAACATCTGCTCTGTTCCTCTGACTTGCCTTAAAATCAGTTTCTTTGAGAACTAGTAAATATTAATATTTGTTTATTGCTTTCTTCTTTTATAACCATATAATATCCCTACGCTAAAGTGATCTTAACTGCAGTTAACACAGTNGAAGAAAGTGCAGACACACTCTTTCCCCTCTCTTCTGCGAAGTACAATTCCCTGCAGACTACACATATAACAAATAGAAGCCACCTCTGGAAGACGGACCAGCAGGGAACTCTAGCAGACCAGCAGGGAACCTGAGACCTGAGGAGTGGCGTGGAGGGGAAACCCTGGGGTTACTTTTGCCGAATACATCCCAGCTTTGGAGGTGAAAAAGCTGACAGTCTCCAACAGGAGCACACAAAAGGCTCTAACAAGCCTGCTCTCCCCAGACAAACAGGCAGGAAAGGCCTAGCCAAACAAGATCGAAAATTCTTAAACAATAACCACTCTACTCCAGTCAAACAACACAGAAAAAATACGATCTGACCCCATCCATACTAGCAAAGGCCGAGGGGGGAACCTAGACTGCCTTTCTCACCAGACTGATAAATGGGATCAACGGATTAGGGTTAGTTTTTTGCCAAATATATCTTTCTAAATGCCATGCAGTTCCAGAAAATTTTAACAGCGTCAATATTGTAAAAAATCAACCCCAATTTGCAGCAGGTGGACTACAACTGCGTCTCCCTGCCTCTTCCTGGTTCTCTGACTGGCTCTTCATCCCCGCCCTTTCTGCAGCCTCATTCTTCCCCCACTCCCAGCTACTGACGTGCTCCAGACTCCTCGGTCTCCTCCTCCTCCTCTCTGCACACGTTTTTCCTTTATGGGAACTGTTGTTGTTTTTCACTCAGCTCTCCCGTGGAGGCCTCTTTGTCACACCATTCCTTTGCCCAGAGACCCAACTGTCTTCCACTAGAGTTCACATCCCTTGGCTGGACCGTATGGTCCTTGACTCTTTTTCACCAACTCTCAACATGAAAGTTCCCTTCCAATCAGAAGAGTCTCCCCTCTGTCTTCACACCTCTTCTAATATTTCCAGCCTGTGAGCCTCAGAGTTCGTGTCATTTCCACGCATACACAACATACCATCCTTCCCACTACCAATTCAAAGCCCCACAACCCTGCAAAGGTCCCCAACCCAGCCAATCTCCTCCACAAGGCCTTCCTTGGCTGTGCCAGGACCCGGGAAGCTCGCCCTCGCCGTATTCAAAATTGACCAACATCTGCTCTGTTCCTCTGACTTGCCTTAAAATCAGTTTCTTTGAGAACTAGTAAATATTAATATTTGTTTATTGCTTTCTTCTTTTATAACCATATAATATCCCTAAGCTAAAGTGATCTTAACTGCAGTTAACACAGTGCTTAAAAATCATTGTTTTTCCTTTGCTTCTCTCTATACAGAAAATGCAAAGAATGTATACATTCTTACAACAAATGGAAAAGATAACAAGATAGTAAGACTGATTTCCTAAGAATCAAACTGAAATCTTAAAAACACATTTTACAGAAACAATCTATAAAATTTTATATAGATTATCTATAAAAGATAATTCACTGAAGAAAAATCAATAGTTTAACATTATTTAGAAATAATAACTTTTTATTTGTACTACCTTTGACTAGAATTCATTCCAAATTATCATACAATACAAAGTAATTAAGTCTTTACCTAGACACACAGAAAGTGAAGCTTTCCATGGTCTTTACATTGTTGCTGCTGCTGCTGCTGCTAAGTCGCTTCAGTCGCATCCGACTCTGTGCGACCCCATAGACAGCCTCCTACCAGGCTCCTCTGTCCCTGGGATTCTCCAGGCAAGAACACTGGAGTGGGTTGCCATTTCCTTCTCCAATGCATGAAAGTGAAAAGTCAAAGTGAAGTCGCTCAGTCGCGTCCGACTCTTAGCGGCCTCATGGACTGCTGCCTACCAGTCTCCTCCGCCCATGGGATTTTCCAGGCAAGAGTACTGGAGTGGGGTGCCATTGCCTTCTCCATTTACATCGTTAATACATACTAAATGAAATGCTTCTGGCGCCCTCTTGTGGTCAAAGTATAAAAATCTAAAACAAAACCCCCCCAATACATACTTAAAATGGATATTCTGTAATTTCAAGCCATTCTGGTTTTTCTCACAAAGCTTTATTATTTCATCTGTATTAATAAAATATCAACCATTAACTGACAAAGACTGCTGGTTTTACTTTCTGGTTTAAAGTGAAAGAAAAAGAATGAATTCTGAATCTGAGACACAAGAAACTACTCACTACTTAAAGGGAAGTCGCTCAGTCGTGTTTGACTCTTTGCGACCCCGTGGACTGCAGCCCACCACACTCCTCCATCCATGGGATTTTCCAGGCAAGAGTACTGGAGTGGGGTGCCACTGCCTTCTCCAGAGGATCTTCTCCACCCAGGGATTGAACCCAGGTCTCCCACATTGTAAGCAAGACGCTTTACCATCTGAGCCACCAGGGAACTTTGTAGATGATACCAAAAAAAAAAAAAAAATCCCACAAACTTTTCTCCTTGACAGTTCAATGCTATATTATTTACTGACAGTAAACATGAAACAGACTTTTGGCAAGCTGTGTTCTTCACACCCTAATTAAAAGCATCCCTATCCCCATTGCTAACTTCTTTTTAAAAACAAGGCTAGGAAGGCTAAATTTTATGGATGTTCAAGTGGACCCACTAGCATTCAGAAAGAAATTAAGGTAGAACCACACCTACACAGTAAAGGAAAATAAAGGGAAAATGAGTTAGATGTCAAATGTTAAAAAAAAAATTTAATAATAAATTGATTAAAACAAACTATAAACAATTATGTAAGCATTGTTAGAATAAGGAGATATTTCTACATATAAAAGCAATGGGATGTTCCAGTAAGTATGGAGAACTTAATTGGTCTAGGCAGTATACTAAAAATAGAAAGAAATAGTGATTAAAATATAAACAAAAATGTTTCTTCAAGAGTCAAAAAAAAGAAAGGAAATCCCCAAGGAGCAAAACCAATGTGGAAACAGCTGCAAATGGGAGATNCAGTAAGTATGGAGAACTTAACTGGTCTAGGCAGTATACTAAAAATAGAAAGAAATAGTGATTAAAATATAAACAAAAATGTTTCTTCAAGAGTCAAAAAAAAGAAAGGAAATCCCCAAGGAGCAAAACCAATGTGGAAACAGCTGCAAATGGGAGATAACACCACGAAGGACCACGCACAGACAGTAGAGTATGAAGTTCCAACACACTTCCAATAGGAGTTCCATGGAGTGCAGACGAGAGGCAACATTACAGCAGACAGTGGCCAACAGGAATAATAGAAAGAACAGCTTCCATTATACAGAGGCTTCTATGCTGGCACTGTTTCAAACACTTTATATAAACTTTTTATATTTACTCTTCACAACAATCCTTCACATATTTACTCTTCACAACAAAAGTAAGAGGTGAATGCTCTTACTTTTTCTATTTTAAAGAAAAGGAAACCGAAGAACACCACAATTGAGTGATTCACCCAAAGTCACTAAGGGGAAAGTCAGTGTTTTCAACCCAAACCCTGTGTCACAAGAATCACACTGTTTCACTGTCTGACTTGTGAATGTCTATTACTCCATTCTGTCCGCAGATGTCGATCAGCTTTAGACCGAACAGAAATGCGGATTAATTGTTGACTATGTTTAGTCTGTTATGTGAGTAAAATAAAAATTACGTGTGGTTAGTAAGCACAGGAAAAATTACATGCCCCAAATGCCAGCAGAGGAATACAGATTAAAACAAGACAAAGGCAGTTATCAAATTTGGTAAAACCTACAGATGACACCCATACTATCTTTGGTATGCCAAACTGCTTTTGATTCTCATCTAATGAGTAAACATTTATGAACGTCCTCAGGCAATGCTGCCTACCGGCCCAAAAAATTCAGTTTGGGTAATGTCTTTGTGGAACGTTTGTTTTATTGAATTCTGCCTTTAGTGTTTTATAAAAATAAATGAAAATCAGAAAAATGAAACTGTTGATTCAACTGATCAACTTCAGGCTTACATCTAAATTAATAAAATATACACTCAGTTATGAAAGAAAATTAAAATCAAAAACACAAAATATGGGAAACACAGTTTTAGAATACTATCTTTAAAAGCTTCTGAGATTTTATTAATTTTTTTAGCTCTCCAAATGCAGCACCCCTTATCAGTCTACTTGTCTGACTTTTGATTATTCAAGTTTGAACACAGTCATAAAAGGATTAAGAACAAAATATGGGGAATTCATGCAAAATTTTCATCTATCCACTTGGCAGAAATTATTTCAGTGATCACCTCCCATGCTACCAATGAAAAAAGTACATAGGAAATTTTAAGCTGAAAATTAAAAACAAAATACAAAACTGCCTTTGCAAGATGAATCTAAATTTATAAACAACAAGAAAAAGGATAAATATACACAGAAATAATAAACCAAAATGTTTAACAGTAGTTATCTCTGAGTTACAGCTTACTATTATGTTTATGGGACTTTTTTTTTTAGTAACTCTTAACTTTTCCTGAATGAATATGGATTAGTGTTCTAATCAGAAAAACATATTACGAAAGCTACTCTGAAAGAATTTTAAGTCAAAGGAAAAAGGAACATTCAACTTAAAGAACAAAGAAACACACAGAACTTCCCTAAATCATTCCGTTTGATCTTCTAACTTGCTTTGTCAACCTATTAAACATAAATCTTCGTGGGCTCACCTGCCTGAAGTCCAAATTCCGCAGTACACTGTGTCCTCACTGGAGCCCAGCCCAACTTCCCAGTCTCTTCCCACCAAATCCTTGGGGAACAGCACAGAATCGCCCCACCCAGGCACCTTCACGTCTGTCACGCGGGCACCGCGCTTTGTGAATCCAGTCAGGTCCGTACCTATCTTCCTCCCCGGCGGGTTACAGACGCTGCAGGCACACATCACGAGCACACCCTCCTCCGCAGGCCACGGTGCCCAGCACACGGCCTCATCAGTAAGAGGAGCGACCACAGGTCTAGTAATTCGACTACTGGACTTGGCCACAAATTGAAATTTGCAGCAAAAATAAGGCATTTCCAAAATTATATAAACTTTCTAAGAAATGATTATCTCTAGAAACTGAAGATCAGCTACCAGATAATCTCATTAAACAATACCATAACCCTCTCCTTATCAAATAATACCATTAAATATCACAAACCCCTTTAAAAAGAGAAACTTCTAAAGGCCTACATTAAGGTGACGTCATGGGTAATTCTGTTTCTGATTTTTGAAATTTCCACTACTATGATGAAATATTTTTATACATAAAAACAATTTTTAACGACTTTGATACATATTCAGGGAATCAGATCTAGGTTTCAGAATCCACATTATTTTCCACTGATGTGCCAACTCACCTCACAGCCGTGACCCTGTGGATGAGCGTCTCTGTTTGCTCTGACAAGTCTGATGGAAGCAGCAGCTCCACTGGCTGCAGGCAGAGTATCCGAGTTTCGAGCTCTGAACGGGAAGCAGAGTCCTGGAAACTGTCGAACACAACCTCACCTGTGGCGGGCTGTACTCCCTAAAGACAAGAACGTACAGCACAGAAAATATATCTTTCCCCATTGTAACTATGGCACAGTATTAATAAACATGGAAATAATAACGAGTATGTACTTGAATTTCTAAAGTGTTTGAAAACCTGTCTGCTTTCCAAGACTCTTACATACGAATTCAGATTCACCAATATTTAAACTATGCTATAGACATCCTGAGTCCAGCCAAATCCTGGATATAAAACACAAGATGAAGTGACAACGACAAGTCACCAAACCCTCCTGGGCCTCAGGGCCCTCCTCTGTAAGTGGGAATCAGCTAGGTTACTTCCCTCACAAAATTACTGTAAGGGTCAAATCAGAAAGCAAATGAACACTTTGTAAGCTGTAAAGTGCTGTACATATAGTAGTTGTTATTGCTAAAAGTAATAAGTGATATGCTCCTAGTACCCTGGCCACCAGAGGAGAAGTAAGTTACTATTTTGTTATATAAAATGAATAAATAACAAGTGCATTTTTGGCAAAAAACAAAATTGAATATAACAAACTCTGACTTAAACCCCATGTGCACAGTCTATCCAGGGAAATAACTATGAGAACTAAAAGCCGCTTGCATCACCCCAAGCCAGTAACAGCAAAGAAAACCTGGAAAAGATTACAGTTTGGAAAAGAAGAAAAAAATAAAGTCATTTACTCATAGGTAGAGAGGTGATACAGTGGTGGAGGCAAGATTCACATAGTCTGACTCCAAAAGTCACACTCCTACTCATTACTGATAATTAAGAAAGGCACCCAGTTACAGACTGCGTGAGCGAACAGGAGGAAAAATAACCTTCCTACACTCAAACACGGCTGGTGGAACGTCCACCGACACAACATCTTCGAAAAACAGTCTGGCATTTTCTAGGAAAGTTGAAAGCATCCTGTAAAAATATCCTGTAACTCAGCAATTTCTCCCCTGAGTTAAGAGACTCAGGCACGTGCATATCAGAAGCCATGCATTAATACAAGAATGTCTCTAGTGTATACTTTGTACAAGCAAAAACTNAATAATAGAAAGAACAGCTTCCATTATACAGAGCCTTCTATGCTGGCACTGTTTCAAACACTTTATATAAACTTTTTATATTTACTCTTCACAACAATCCTTCACATATTTACTCTTCACAACAAAAGTAAGAGGTGAATGCTCTTACTTTTTCTATTTTAAAGAAAAGGAAACCGAAGAACACCACAATTGAGTGATTCACCCAAAGTCACTAAGGGGAAAGTCAGTGTTTTCAACCCAAACCCTGTGTCACAAGAATCACACTGTTTCACTGTCTGACTTTTGAATGTCTATTACTCCATTCTGTTCGCAGATGTCGATCAGCTTTAGACCGAACAGAAATGCGGATTAACTGTTGAACATGTTTAGTCTGTTATGTGAGTAAAATAAAAATTACGTGTGGTTAGTAAGCACAGGAAAAATTACATGCCCCAAATGCCAGCAGAGGAATACAGATTAAAACAAGACAAAGGCAGTTATCAAATTTGGTAAAACCTACAGATGACACCCATACTATCTTTGGTATGCCAAACTGCTTTTGATTCTCATCTAATGAGTAAACATTTATGAACGTCCTCAGGCAGTGCTGCCTACCGGCCCAAAAAATTCAGTTTGGGTAATGTCTTTGTGGAACGTTTGTTTTATTGAATTCTGCCTTTAGTGTTTTATAAAAATAAATGAAAATCAGAAAAATGAAACTGTTGATTCAACTGATCAACTTCAGGCTTACATCTAAATTAATCAAATATACACTCAGTTATGAAAGAAAATTAAAATCAAAAACACAAAATATGGGAAACACAGTTTTAGAATACTACCTTTAAAAACTTCTGAGATTTTATTAATTTTTTTAGCTCTCCAAATGCAGCACCCCTTATCAGTCTACTTGTCTGACTTTTGATTATTCAAGTTTGAACACAGTCATAAAAGGATTAAGAACAAAATATGGGGAATTCATGCAAAATTTTCATCTATCCACTTGGCAGAAATTATTTCAGTGATCACCTCCCATGCTACCAATGAAAAAAGTACATAGGAAATTTTAAGCTGAAAATTAAAAACAAAATACAAAACTGCCTTTGCAAGATGAATCTAAATTTATAAACAACAAGAAAAAGGATAAATATACACAGAAATAATAAACCAAAATGTTTAACAGTAGTTATCTCTGAGTTACAGCTTACTATTATGTTTATGGGACTTTTTTTTTTAGTAACTCTTAACTTTTCCTGAATGAATATGGATTAGTGTTCTAATCAGAAAAACATATTACGAAAGCTACTCTGAAAGAATTTTAAGTCAAAGGAAAAAGGAACATTCAACTTAAAGAACAAAGAAACACACAGAACTTCCCTAAATCATTCCGTTTGATCTTCTAACTTGCTTTGTCAACCTATTAAACATAAATCTTCGTGGGCTCACCTGCCTGAAGTCCAAATTCCGCAGTACATTGTGTCCTCACTGGAGCCCAGCCCAACTTCCCAGTCTCTTCCCACCAAATCCTTGGGGAACAGCACAGAATCGCCCCACCCAGGCACCTTCACGTCTGTCACGCCGGCACCGCGCTTTGTGAATCCAGTCAGGTCCGTACCTATCTTCCTCCCAGGCGGGTTACAGACGCTGCAGGCACACATCACGAGCACACCCTCCTCCGCAGGCCACGGTGCCCAGCACACGGCCTCATCAGTAAGAGGAGCGACCACAGGTCTAGTAATTCGACTACTGGACTTGGCCACAAATTGAAATTTGCAGCAAAAATAAGGCATTTCCAAAATTATATAAACTTTCTAAGAAATGATTATCTCTAGAAACTGAAGATCAGCTACCAGATAATCTCATTAAACAATACCATAACCCTCTCCTTATCAAATAATACCATTAAATATCACAAACCCCTTTAAAAAGAGAAACTTCTAAAGGCCTACATTAAGGTGACATCATGGGTAATTCTGTTTCTGATTTTTGAAATTTCCACTACTATGATGAAATATTTTTATACATAAAAACAATTTTTAACGACTTTGATACACATTCAGGGAATCAGATCTAGGTTTCAGAATCCACATTATTTTCCACTGATGTGCCAACTCACCTCACAGCCGTGACCCTGTGGATGAGCGTCTCTGTTTGCTCTGACAAGTCTGATGGAAGCAGCAGCTCCACTGGCTGCAGGCAGAGTATCCGAGTTTCGAGCTCTGAACGGGAAGCAGAGTCCTGGAAACTGTCGAACACAACCTCACCTGTGGCGGGCTGTACTCCCTAAAGACAAGAACGTACAGCACAGAAAATATATCTTTCCCCATTGTAACTATGGCACAGTATTAATAAACATGGAAATAATAACGAGTATGTACTTGAATTTCTAAAGTGTTTGAAAACCTGTCTGCTTTCCAAGACTCTTACATACGAATTCAGATTCACCAATATTTAAACTATGCTATAGACATCCTGAGTCCAGCCAAATCCTGGATATAAAACACAAGATGAAGTGACAACGACAAGTCACCAAACCCTCCTGGGCCTCAGGGCCCTCCTCTGTAAGTGGGAATCAGCTAGGTTACTTCCCTCACAAAATTACTGTAAGGGTCAAATCAGAAAGCAAATGAACACTTTGTAAGCTGTAAAGTGCTGTACATATAGTAGTTGTTATTGCTAAAAGTAATAAGTGATATGCTCCTAGTACCCTGGCCACCAGAGGAGAAGTAAGTTACTATTTTGTTATATAAAATGAATAAATAACAAGTGCATTTTTGGCAAAAAACAAAATTGAATATAACAAACTCTGACTTAAACCCCATGTGCACAGTCTATCCAGGGAAATAACTATGAGAACTAAAAGCCGCTTGCATCACCCCAAGCCAGTAACAGCAAAGAAAACCTAGAAAAGATTACAGTTTGGAAAAGAAGAAAAAAATAAAGTCATTTACTCATAGGTAGAGAGGTGATACAGTGGTGGAGGCAAGATTCACATAGTCTGACTCCAAAAGTCACACTCCTACTCATTACTGATAATTAAGAAAGGCACCCAGTTACAGACTGCGTGAGCGAACAGGAGGAAAAATAACCTTCCTACACTCAAACACGGCTGGTGGAACATCCACCGACACAACATCTTCGAAAAACAGTCTGGCATTTTCTAGGAAAGTTGAAAGCATCCTGTAAAAATATCCTGTAACTCAGCAATTTCTCCCCTGAGTTAAGAGACTCAGGCACGTGCATATCAGAAGCCATGCATTAATACAAGAATGTCTCTAGTGTATACTTTGTACAAGCAAAAACAAGGGACTTCCACTTGTCCCTTAACGGAAGAATGAATAAATTGTAAAATGAAATACAATGTCGCAACAAAAGAACTACTAAGGTAACACATGCAAATAAATCTCTTGTATAAAATGGTAACCAAAGCAGCAAGACCCAAAAGGAGTAAATACAACATATTTATATTAATACACTGCTTAAGGTGGTAAAGTTGGATCAAGAAGCAAGGGAGTTATTATCTTAAAGTCTGGATTATGGTTACCTCTGGAGGCAAGGGGCCCTTCTGTGAATGGCGTTATATTTTCTAACCTGGGGGGCTGTATCACGTTACACTGGTAATTTTTGATTTATGCATTTTTTTTCTTGACTTTTTCTCTTAAATCACTCATTCTTGGCTCAAGGAAGTTCCTTAATTCTAGACCACAGGCCTTCTCTAGTGGCCAGATAACTGAACTGTAAGTACATTAGCATACAAACTACTCCAAATCTACAACCCAATCTACAGTTGGGTTTATCTCCCAATCTACAACCAAACTTGTACAAAAGCTATTTCCAGAAGTTCAAGTAATAAGTGTATTGGCCAAATTCCTCTTTGCTTTTTTAATCAGGGAAATGGTCTATATCATAAAACCTGCAACGTCTACTACTCCGTGTGATATATGTGACACTGATAAGGCCACAGGCAGTCTATAGATAGGGCGTCTGATTGCATTGGCCCTGCAACAGTAAACCCTTTGATTTCAGACTAACTACCAGTATCCAAAGGATGACTCCTAGGTAGTGACCGGGAGTGATGGGAACAAGCGGCACCCATCACAACAGGGAGAAACCCAGCAAGAGCAGGGTACACGAAGATGAGCTCCATTTCAGCCACACTGAATTTAAGGGCCTCATCCAGTGAAGAGCTGGGCATGGCACATGGAGCTCTGCTCAGTGTTTCTGGCAGCCTGGGTGGGAGGGAAGTTTGAGAGAGAATGGACATGTGTACATGTATGGCTGAGGCTCTCTACTGTCCACCGGAAATGATCACAACACAGCCATACCCGATGCAGAATACAAAGTTTAAAAAAAAAAAAAAAAAAGAGTAAGTCCCAAGAAAACGACTGAGATGGAAACTATCAATTCTCATTTCTTTCATGTGCCAATTCATACACTATGTTCACTTTGGCAAGATGCCAAAGAGTATCTCTAAAAGCATGAAATAGGAGTTGTATAGACAATCGGCTCTGCTCCTTAGACTTGAGTTCCAGGTAACTATAAAATAGCACATTACATCTGTTAAAACTTAAAAGCAAATAACTTTACTATTTGTAGACAGGTTCAATTGCCTACAGCTAGATTAAAAAGTGCTTCTCAAGGATTAAAAAAAAAATCATTTAGAGCCCCCAACAGTAATGCTAACTCCCAGAGAGAATGGCTTACTATTAAGCAAACATCAGAGTCAGTACCAAGTTATGCAGCCAAAATAAGGTANTGAGTTCCAGGTAACTATAAAATAGCACATTACATCTGTTAAAACTTAAAAGCAAATAACTTTACTATTTGTAGATAGGTTCAATTGCCTACAGCTAGATTAAAAAGTGCTTCTCAAGGATTTAAAAAAAAAATCATTTAGAGCCCCCAACAATAATGCTAACTCCCAGAGAGAATGGCTTACTATTAAGCAAACATCAGAGTCAGTACCAAGTTATGCAGCCAAAATAAGGTATCAAAAGGTATTTTGGAGACAATTGGGCTGTAGGAATTTTTACCGATATTATAGCTGGTTGCAAAAGTTCAAAAATATAGAGAATGTGTTATTACTTAGGCAAGGAGTCCTGCTTCTGCTTAACAGAACAATGGAGTCTAATAGTAGTTCCAAGAGGCACTTAAGTCTAAGATTTAGAGTCCAAATAGGTCTCTAAATGGGCAAATCTGTTCGTAAACTGCCAGAAGGCAAGATCAATAAAACTACGATTCACAAACTATACTCACCTGGAAGACTGGTTATAAATATTCCTAATGTTTATTGAAAATGGAGTTCTGAATTGGCCAGTTATAACCCTTAACTACCGTTTCCTATAAAACTAGACATGACAAACCCATAACTGTTTGCCTTTAACTTCAAATCTAGAGGAAATTTGTAAAAGCCTTTGTCATCCATGCACGTGTTGGCTTAAATGTTTCATTCTGCTATCTGCACACTGTTTGCAGACATGCCTATCACTGTGTCTGTCTTCAGCCCTAAACTCCTAGAGCACACGGACAGAAACGACCCGGATCCCTCCAAAGCACAGAGTGCCCAACAGTCATGTAAGAAAATTTATATTTTAACATATAAAACCAGGAGGGCAATGTTTTTCTAGTACAGTTACTTGAAGACACAACCCATCAGATAGCCTCATTATAAACCATACATCATTACTCATATTTAAAGATACCATGAACATGTCATTTGTTCTTCACCTACAAAGTACTTACCACAATTCCAATGGAAACGCTCCCCTTTTTTTTGTCTTTAACGTTTTCTGTGTTCTCACAGATACACAGAAGATAGCTGGAGGAAGTATCAGTCATTACCTCATCGACACTTACAGCATCATCCAGCTTGACTAGAGGATTCACATGTAATAATCATTAAGGAAAAACAAATGCTACAGTCCCATGAGAGCTTTTCCTCCTTAAAATAATAGTTTATGTCCCTGGATATTTTGCTCTATACAAAATCTTCCATACAGCATTCATTCTTCTGATTTACTCTGATTACAGTTACAAGGCCATATCTTCCCTAAGATATAAGATTCATGAGAACAGAAAACTATTATCCTCTCACTTTCAAAAGGCCTGGAATATACCTCAGATCCTATGGAATCCCAAACATAATCCTTGAATCCTTAACCATCCCATAAAGTCTAATTCCACAAATCACAGCACGAATAAACTCAAATAATGTAAATTACTTCCCCCTGCTAACGTGCCTAACAGCTCTCAGACACAGCAAGAGAGTATTTTTAAAATGTGAGAAAACCAAAAAAACAGAAACATACTTGTGTGGAATAATTCCATTAAATAAATTCTCAGGAATGAAGCTGTTTGGGGACATAGTAAGTCTGGGAACATCCACTTTGGGCATTAGCTGATAACAGAGTAAAAGAGAAGCAGGAAGGGGTGCTGTTTTAGAAGCAGACTTTAAAAAAGAGACTTAAGTTTGGGCAAAAGAAACAACAGAATTACCAAGTTCTTACAGCCTGATCAGCTTAGAACAATACAGAGCTAGCTGTTAATAGTTTGGGGTCCATTCTGAGTGATAACTGTTCCCTACTGATGGTATTAACAGAACAAAACTGCTTTCAGAATGTGGGTAGAAGCTCCGTAGGACTAATAAGCAGATCTAAATAAGCAGATTTGTAATAAAAATAACATAAATACTACTGGGGACTCAGTAGTATTACACTGTGTTACACAGTGTCATTTAAGACTTTATCCCTACATTCTTTTATTCTGAGAGACCTCACCCCATCCCATATTAAACAAAGTACTTCCTTATCATATTTTATATGTAATTACTCGTTTTTTTAAGTTGACAAAATTTTATGACTCTGCTGTTAAAATCATTTGGTTTCAAGTAACTCACTGAATTGATAAATGACCAAAGGGGGGGGAAGTCACTGTATATACTGAAGATTCTTACAAAGGAGAAAACTTACAATCCATTTTCAAAAGTAGTAAAATTCTTATGACACTGACAATTAATGAAGATGACCTACTATCATCTTTTATAAGCAGTTAACTGTGTGTTAACTTTGTAGCTTTCACATTGTGAAGTTAGTAAGTTATTTTGTAGGTCTCACTTAGGAAGACATACCTGAGTTTGTAAGCCCAAGCAACTAACCACTAACGACACAGGCCTGGGGAAGATATAATTTCACATCAGTTGCTGGCTTGCTGTCTTCATTTACCAGGCTCTCTTTTTTTCTCTTAAAATATGATGACCTCTTCTTTAACTGCAGCATTTGTAAGATGCCTCTTTTTAGCCAAAACCAACCCTTCTCTCTTCAGTTATCATACTAATCAAAGGTCCAAGTAACCATACTGCCTCATCTCATCAAAAAGGTACCCAATCATAGTTCGGAATGGGTATGTACAGACTGCTGTATCTAAAATGGATAACCAAGGAGGACCTATTGTATAGTACCCCGGGAACTCAGCTCAGCCTGGATGGGAGGGGAGTTTGGCGGAGAATGAACACACGTATATATATGGCTGAGTCTCTTGGCTGTTCACCTAAAACCACCACAGCACGGTTAATCAGCTATATCCCAAAACAAAATACTAAATATTGCTTTAAAAAGAACCCGATCAAAGAAGAGTTTTTTAAAATGTTATTTAAAACAAAGGCCTTGTAACATTTAAGAAAAAAATTCCTACTCAAAAAGGATATCTTCTCCAATAAGTGTAGATTTTGTATAAAGAGCAGTCAGTTTCCGGGAAAAGAGTGAACTTTTGTTGTCCCCAATGGCCTTTAAAGCAGCTGTTTCAGTTTGCTTCACAACTCCCACCTTCAACAAAAGTAATAAACACTGCATGTTAAATACGATGGAAAATTTGTTAAGACAACAGTATTTCTAGAGGTTAGAAGTCTAATTCTGAAACATTTAAAATAACAAGCTAGTCCACAACGTCCAGATGTAGGACTTAAGTTTAAGTAATAAGTTAACACAAGGACCTTACAAGTGTGGATAAATCACTAAGAAACACAACACACAGTTGAAAAAATGTTTTACCCTAAATATCTACTATGTTAAGAACTCATGAAAATAAAGGGCTAGTAATTATGACAAAGTTTAATCTCTCCAAAATGCCCAATTCCAAAACCAATTTCAGCCTCCCACCTTAGAAACGCCTCCCCCTCCCAGAAGAGACTTCAACCCCCTTTTCCCACAAATTGAAGCCAAAGCTGACCTTATATCCTTTGGCCACAAGGCGGCGTACGTGAACAAACAGTCGGTGAGTAGGTATGCTTGCTGTCATGAAGTTGTGATCTAAATGGCAATAGATATTGAGCTCCCGGGCTGCAATCTAAAAAAAAATTTATATATATATATATATCAGTAAGTTTCTATTTAAAGATTTCCTGTGTGGTATTTGTTCACTATGTTAAAAGTCCACCAAGGTATATATTTAGGATTTGTGCACAGGACTGAAGCGATTAGCAGCAGCAGCTATCTATGTGGTAGGTCAATAAAATGTTTAAAAGACATGCCCTGGGCAGAAGCCTATGGTTTCATCTTTTTTTTTTAACAGTGTCCATGGCCTAAACTAAAAGCCAACATCTCTATCTATGAACAACTTAGAAAAATATGACACATTTTCTTTTATGTCCTTATTAGCAATTATCAGGGATTAGCGAAGTGGCTCAGTCATGTCTGACTCTTTGCAACCCCATGGACTGTAGCCTACCAGGCTCCTCGGTCAAAACCTCAAAGTGTTGAACTTTTCCCTTTGCAAAACAGAGAGCATGAGAGTGTAATGGAATAAGAATCTGCTACTTAGCACATGCAAATAATTGAAAATTAGGATATATTACACAGTATACATAAATGGTAAACCTCCCTGGACAGAGGGCATCTTTGAGAAAGTGAAAAGAAAACCCCCTGGTCTGGTTAGCTAATCAATGATGCACGAGTGACAGCAATGTGGAAACATGTAGCGCCACCTGATTCCCTACTTTTTTCTAAGCAGCATCATGGCAGACTTCCCTAGTGGTCCAGTGGTTGACGTCCTCCTGCCAACGCAGGGGACCTGGGTTTGATCCCTGGTCTGGGAAGATTCCACATGCCATGGGGCAGCTACGCCCATGCACCACAACTACTGAGCCTGTACTCTAGGGCCCAGGGGTCACAACTAGTGAGTCCACATGCTGCAGCTACTGAGGCCCGCTTGCCAAGAGCCCGTGCTCCTCTGCAATAAGAAGCTTTTGCATCTCAACGAAGAGCAACAACTTAGACTAAGATAGCAAAATGACTGATATACAGAGATCTATAAGACTTCACACACCTGTTGGTAGGCTAGCAGAGTTAATGTGCTCATCCTTTAAGATTTAACTATGTTCCTGGCTAAGAAAATTCATAAAGGTAAAGAGAAGAATTTCATACATCTCAGGTTTTTTTGGTGTGAGTCTTCATGAGGAATACTCACATGATTATGATTCATTCACGAACTGTTTCGTTCATCCACAATCAACTTTTGATGGTAAGCACCATGGAGAATAAGCATGAACATTCCAATCAGAACCACTCACTTCCTTCTCCACAAATTTAGCATCCACCAAGTTTGCTTCTGTTTATATGTAGTGTTTGCTTTAAATGGGGCTTCCCTGGTGGCTCAGGGGTAAAAAATCCACCTGCAATTCAGGAGACCCCTTTTCAATTCCTGGGTTGGGAAGATCCGCTGGAGAAGGGATAGGTTACCTACTCCAATATTCTTGGGCTTCCCTGGAGGCTCAGCTGGTAAAGAATCTGCCTGCAATGCAGGAGACCTGGGTCTGATCCCTGGGTTGGGAAGA
>SJYW01029364.1:264820-295018 GCA_006410735.1 Raphicerus campestris
TTCCAAATAGGAAAAGGAGTACATCAAGGCTATATATTGTCACCCCGCTTATTTAACTTCTATGCAGAGTATATCATGAGAAATGCTGGACTGGAAGAAACACAAGCTGGAATCAAGACTGCCGGGAGAAGTATCAATAACCTCAGATATGCAGGTGACACCACCCTTATGGCAGAAAGTAAAGAGGAACTAAAAAGCCTCTTGATGAAAGTGAAAGAGGACAGTGAAAAAGTTGGCTTAAAACTCAATATTCAGAAAACGAAGATCATGGCATCTGGTCCCATCACTTCATGGCAAATAGATGGGGAAACAGTGGAAACAGTGTCAGACTTTATGTTTTGGGCTCCAAAATCACTGCAGATGGTGACTGCAGCCATGAAATTAAAAGATGCTTACTCCTTGGAAGGAAAGTTATAACCAACCTAGACAGCATATCCAAAAGCAGAGACATTACTTTGCCAACAAAGGTCTGTCTAGTCAAGGCTATGGTTTTTCCAGTGGTCATGTATGTATGTGAGAGTTGGACTGTGAAAAACGCTGAGTGCCGAAGAATTGATGCTTTTGAACTGTGGTGTTGGAGAAAACTCTTGAGAGTCCCTTGGACTGCAAGGAGATCCAACCAGTACATTCTGAAGGAGATCAGTCCTGGGTGTTCTTTGGAAGGACTGATGCTAAAGCTGAAACTCTAATACTTTGGCCACCTCATGTGAAGAGTTAACTGACTGGAAAAGACTCTGATGCTGGGAGGGGTTGGGGGCAGGAGGAGAAGGGGACAACAGAGGATGAGATGGCTGGATGGCATCACTGACTCGATGGACATGAGTTTGGGTGAACTCCAGGAGATGGTGATGGAAAGGGAAGCCTAGCATGCTGCGATTCACGGGGTCACAAAGAGTCAGACACAACTGAGCGACTGAACTGAACTGATGCAGAGTAACGAAGCAAAGAAAAGTAGACACCCTGGAAAATGCAAATTCTGTCAAGTCATGCCTCCATTCAGGTAGGAAGAGGAAAAGGGTATCATCAGATCTATCCTTCACTTAAATCATGCATCTCCATTTCTACAGTTATTTCATACATAAACTCAAATTTTACTTCTTGATCCACCAAACTGAAACTTTTCTTTTTTGTTTTTGACTCATTTGTTTTGGGCCTCCCTGGTGGCTCAGATGGTTTAGAATCTGCCAGCAATGCAGGAGACCTGGGTTCGATCTCTGGGTTGGGAAGATTCCCTGGAGAAGGGAATGGCTGCCCACTCCAGTATTCTTGCCTGGAGAATTCCATGGACAGAGAGGCCTGACAGGCTACAGCCCATGGGGTCACAAAGAGTCAGACACAACTGAGTGACTTTCACTTCACTTCACTTCATTTTCTCTACATAATTTCGTGAGAATAATGAAGAAAGAAGCATTCTCTGTCCTCTCCTATCATACACTCTCTGAGGCCACTTAGCTAAAGAAAAATTTGCTCAACTATCTGTATCCAATACCTCTGCTAGAAGTCCAAGAGCTCAGGAATGGTGGTTTTATCCAAAATCTTTTCACAAACAGAAGAAACAGCTCCACGATTAAAAAGGACAGGATAGATCTACACGTCCTAACACTGAATATTGTTCAAAATATTGTTCCCCTCTAAGAGGGGGAAAAAAGTTGCAAATTATTATATATAGTATATTACAATTTATGAAACACTATTCATTAACTACTTTGTGGTATATGTTTACACATATAGATGTGCATAAGTAGAAAAATCTGGAAGAATATACAGCATCTCCAAAAACCAGCAGTAGGCCTTACTGAAAGAAAGACTATGAAGTCTTTGACTGTCTACCTTCTACGTTTCTGAATTGTTTGAAAATTTTATAATAAGAATGTTTTACTTTTATAACCAAGATCACAATTTGCTAAAGGGATAAAAGAGAAAACTGAAAGAACTACAGCCAAATTGCAGAACTCCAGCTTTTACCCCAACTTCTACCCACACACCACCACTTATGAAGGTGCCAGTCTACTCAAGCACAATGGAAGCCTTTCTCCACAAAGGAAAAAAATGGCCCAGTTCTCCTATAGCCTCCTCTATCCTCAGGAGAACACAATATCAGAGCCATGACTTGTGAGAACAAAGAAAAACTGCCCCAGAACTTACCAGAGTTTCCAGACATTACAGAATCACTGCCTTCTTCCTTTTCTTGGACTTTCCTTGCTTTCTTTTTAACAGGCCCATCACTCTCCAGTGCTCTCTTTTTACTTCTGTCAATTTCTGCAACCTATGTTAGAAAAGGATGTGTCATCTCTAATCTCAAAATTTGATGTACACAAAATAATTTAAACTTTACTTCTGAATGACAGTAGGTTCTTGCCATCCACCCTTCATAGAATTGTCTACTTAGAGCTATGGGTGAACTGTTCTACCATCATCAAAGATAAGCTGGAGGTCAGGTCATGAGCCTTGGCATCTCAAGCAGTCCTAGAATTAGAACAAAGGCTGTTACTTTTCTTCACTTAATCTGCCTTGCCCTAGCTCAGATTATGAATCACACTACTTACCTATGTTAAATAGAGTACCTTCAAGAAAAAAACTCATATTTAAATAATTAAAGAATGGTATCATTTTTGAAATGTTAATTGCAATTTAACTGTTTCATGTTCAAACTTGGCTTATGTTTTACTACTGAAGATGCCACAAGATTATGGACTATACGCTGGCAGAAAAACTGTCAAAAACTTAGGTCCTTCACCAAATGACCTCTAAACAGTAGGTATAAAATAAAATCTTGGTGAATTCATGGAAATGCACACTATGGTCAAAAAACAAAGACAGGAGAGGTACAATCCTCTTATAGAAGAAATATAAATGAAGGGAACAAAATTTTGAAGCAGTCAAGCTGTCACCTGCTTCAAAACCTGGAGGGTTACTTAAAAGCCAGTCTACAACTGCCTTCCACATTTTCAGTTTGAGAAATGCTGTACCAGGGAGCCCCAATGAGGGCTCACCCTTAGGTTTTCCTTTGTGGCAGTGTTCCTGGTCAAAAACAAAACAAAACTNAGCCAATTTATAACCAATATATAGCTTTAATCAACAGTAATCATCGATATTATAGTAGTTAAAAGCAAAGATACTGGGATATGTGCTAAAATTGACTGTATTCTGACAGCTACTAAGCAAGTCATGTTTATTTCCTGTGCTTTATTTTCCTTACCTATAAAATGGAGATAACAATGGTTCCTACTTGTAGAGTTGTTATGGGTATTTAAGACATTTATTGTATGGGTAATTGAGTCGTTAAGGGTATTTAAGTTGTTATGGGTATTTAAGAGCTTCCCTGGTGGCTCAGATGGTATAGTGGCTGCCTAAAATGCAGGAGACCTGGGTTTGATCCTTGGGTTGGGAAGATGCCCTGGAGAAGGAAATGGAAACCCACTCCAGTACTCTCGCCTGGGAAATCCTATGGACGGAGGAGCCTGGGAGGCTACAGTCCACGGTGTTGCAAAGAGTTGGACACGACTGAGTGACTTCACTTCACTTCCGGTGGCTCAGCTAGTAAAGAATTCGCCTGCAATGTGGGAGACCTGGGTTCGATCCCTGGGTTGGGAAGATTCCCTGGAGAAGGGAATGGTACCCACTCTGGTATTCTGGCCTGGAGAATTCCATGGACTGTATAGTCCATGGGGTTGCAAAGAACTGGACATGACTGAGTGACTTTCACATATATACATTATTTATATTTGCATACTTTACATATTTAAATTACAGTAATTTTCCTTAAAGATTGTTGCTTAATATTCCAAGCAATGAGCTTAAAACATTATCAACTGTGCCTCTATGCTTCTCTTTCAAGTATACTGCTTCTATAAAAACTTTACATATGTAGCTTCCATTTTTGTTTAATTACTTAGGAGGGAAAAACCTTGGGAGTTGGATATCTGGATCAAAGGAACAATATACATGTCTATGATTCTTGACATGTTCTGAGAGACTGTNAATTCTTTACTAGCTGAGCCACCGGAAGTGAAGTGAAGTCACTCAGTCGTGTCCAACTCTTTGCAACACCGTGGACTGTAGCCTCCCAGGCTCCTCCGAGATGTGTATAAGAGACAGCCCCTGGTGGCCGGCTTCCGGCGCGACATCGCAAGGCCGGGAGTCAACAGACCGAGAGCCGGGCCGAGCCTGGAGCGCGGGCCCGCGGCCGCAGTTCCCGGGGTGTCTGCGGGCGCGAGCACGTCGTGACCCGGCGGTGCGCCGGGGCGGGGGGCGGGGCGGGGGGCGCGGTCTCGCCTGCACAAATAGGGCTGGAGGGGCGGGGCGGCCAAAATTTCGCGCCAAGCTGGCTGTGCGGAGATCGGGTTTCACGGCTAGCTAGAAAGTGTTTCCTGCCGCTGTCATGGTTCGTCCGCTAAACTGCATCGTCGCTGTGTCCCAGAACATGGGCATCGGCAAGAACGGGAACCTGCCCTGGCCACCACTCAGGTATCTGCTGAGGCCGGGGAGGTGGATGGGTCGAGGGTGGAAGCTGGCGCCAGCGGCCCTTGATCGGGATAGCTGGGACGCGTCGCGCCGACGCTGGGAGGAGGAGGGGTCGGGCTCGTGACCTGAGCTGGCGAGAGCTAGGCTCGGGCTTCCTTCTGGGTCCGGAGCCTGGCGGCAAGTTACTGATTTACGTCCCGCTCCAGTTGCCCGGCTAGACCTTTACCCCCGGCTCCTACCTCGGGAGCAAAATCCTAGCCCTGGAAGTCCCCCCCCAACCCCGCAAGCAGCGCCCCGTTTGTCGGGGGGCTTTAGAGCTTAAGCCTATGGGATCACATTCTGAGGAACTGCCTGTTTCTCTTAACTTGTAGGAATGAATTCAAGTATTTCCAAAGAATGACTACAGTCTCTTCAATAGAAGGTAATGTGGCATTTTTAAGTGCTTCAAGTTTGCCAAAGGTCTTGCTTGAGGAAGCTTCAGTTCAGCCGCTCAGTCGTGTCCGACTCTGCGACCCCATGAATCGCAGCACTCAAGGCCTCCCTGTCCATCACCAACTCCCGGAGTTCACTCAGACTCGGTCCATCGAGTCAGTGATGCCATCCAGCCATCTCATCCTCGGTCGTCTCCTTCTCCTCTTGCCCCTCATCCCTCCCAGCATCAGAGTCTTTTCCAATGAGTGCACATTTTACTTAAGTGAAAAGTTTCTCATGTTAGTCTTGGACCTTTTGTCTTAACATCAATGTGTATACAGTTCCCAAGACTCATTAAACATTCCTTAAAAAAAAGTTTATTTGAAATTTGATGTGGGCGCGTACAATTCAGGTATTGGGCAAAATTGGAAGCTAGGTAAAGGCTTCTGTGGAGGTCAGCGCCCACAAACGAGAATGGTAGAGGCTTTTGAAATCGCTGCTGCTGTTAAGATGATAATGTCTGAATGGCAATGGAGAGGACAAGGGCAAAAAAAGGTTACAAGATGCTCGACTTGGAGATCCAAAAGTTGAAGGTGGTGCAGTAAGGCGAGGATGAACTCATTTTCAGTTTGATAGTCTGAGTGACATGGGAAATAGTGAGCAGCTCTAATGACGATTTTGAAGTGCTTGTAGGATTTTCCAGACAGCTTCAGGCCCAGGGAGGGCTTCCCTGGTGGCTCAGAAGTTAAAGCATCTGCCTCCAATGCAGGAGACCCAGGTTTGANCTCTAATGACGATTTTGAAGTGCTTGTAGGATTTTCCAGACAGCTTCAGGCCCAGGGAGGGCTTCCCTGGTGGCTCAGAAGTTAAAGCATCTGCCTCCAATGCAGGAGACCCGGGTTTGATCCCTGGGTCGAGAAGATCCCCTGGAGAAGGAAATGGCAATCTACTCCAGTATTCTTGCCTGGAGAATCCCATGGACGGAGAAGTAGTTTACAGTCCACGGGGTTACAAAGAGTCGGACACGACTGAGCAACTTCACCTCACCTCAGGCCCAGGGAACGAGGTGAATTGAACCACTGGCAAGAAGAGGATAACCAGGGAAAAGAATATGGGCATGAGGGATGGGACCATTTAAAACCTAAGAGGAGGGTATCTTTGTTCATTGGAGGAGCAGTAGCAGAATAATCAGGGGAACCATAAGTTAGAAAGGAGCAGATGCAGCATAACTGTAATGGCAGGGATAAAAGGTCCTTGGATTTGGCCCTTGAATCACTGGTTGAGACAAGATGGCAAGAGCTTTGAGGCAAAGGATTGGCATGAAAGCTCTCAAGAATCTTAAGTATGGCCTGCTAATAAGAGCATCCTCTGCCTGTTTGCTTGTTTTCAGTAAATATAGTATTTCTTGGGTGAATGAATGAAAGGGTACCAAGGATGTCTTGCCTGTCTCCCTATGTCCTTCATTCATCATTTCTACCTTAGTTGTTAGGTCTGTGCCATTTTCCTCATCAGAATTCCTCACCTGTTAGCTCTATTAATAGTTGATAATCTCCTTATTGAACACATAAAGTTCTGTCCTTGAAAACATAGTGCATATTGTATAAGGGTTTTCTGAATTACAGGGGGGGTGGGCACGGTATTTATTCTTGGAGGAAAATAAAATTGTTTGCAGTTTGTAAATTTCATGTTTTTGTTTTGAAAAAATCAAACTAATGATTCTTGAAGGAAACAGATACATGCACTCCTTTGACAGTCTCTCAGAACATGTCAAGAATCATAGACATGTATATTGTTCCTTTGATCCAGATATCCAACTCNAAAAGACTCTGATACTGGGAGGGATTGGGGGCAGGAGGAGAAGGGGACGACAGAGGATGAGATGGCCGGATGGCATCACAGACTCGATGGCCATGAGTCTGAGTGAACTCCAGGAGTTGGTGAGGGACAGGGAGGCCTGGCGTGCTGCGATTCATGGGGTCACAAAGAGTCAGACACAACTGAGCGACTGAAGTGAACTGAACTATATCAAGGTCAATTGTAAAACACATCTTTTGTAAACATTTTAAAACCAAGATTTAATAAGTTTTCATATACTGCATTTGGTTATATCATTATAGACTCTGTTAGCCTAGCTCAGTTATGCCACTAAATTAAAAAATTTTGAATTATATTGTACCTATAGTAGGGCTTCCCAGGTGGTGCTAGTGGTAAAGAACCCATCTGCCAGTGCAGGAGACATACGAGGTGCTAAATTTGAACACCAGGAAGATGGAGATCTTCTGGTGTTGATGATTTTATTTGCTGATTTTGTTTATTCTAATAGTTTATAAGTTATTTGTTTTGCTTTGTATACCATCATACCACCTGTAAGTAAAGACAGTTTTCTTTCTTCCTTTCCAAACTTTATACCTATTTCTTTTTCTTATAAAGCAGGGTACAACATCCAAAGATTTTTCTATTTTTCTATATGCATACATGCTAAGTTGCTTCAGTCATGTCTGACTCTTTTTGACCCCATGGACTATAGCCCACTAAGTTCCTCTGTCCATGGGATTCTCCAGGCAACAATACAAAGTGAGTTGCCATGCCCTCCTCCAGGGGATCTTCCAGACCCAGGGATCAAACTGGCATCTCTTATGTCTCCTGAACTGGCAGATGGGTTCTTTATCACTAGCACCACCTGGGAATCCCTACTATAGGTACAATATAATTCAAAATTTTTAAATTTAGTGGCATAACTGAGCTAGGCTAACAGAGTCTACAATGACATAACCAAATGTACTATATGAAAACTTATTAAATTTTGGTCTTAAAATATTTACAAAAGATGTGTTTTATAATTGGCAAATTTGAACATGATCTGAATATTAAATGATTAAATGAAATTATTGTTAATTTTCTCGAAAACAATTTGATAATGATGTGGTCATGGCACGCTCAGTCGTGTCTGACTCTTTGTGACCCCATGACTGTAGCACACCAGGCTCCTCTGTCCATGGGATTTTTTCAGGCAAGAATTCTGGGGTGGGTTGCCATTTCCTCCTCCAAGGGATATTCCTGACTCAAGGATCAAGCCCATGTCTCCTGTGTCTCCTGCACTGCAGATGGATTCTCTACCCCCTGAGGCTTGCTAGTAATTTAAAAATGTACTACTCTGAGGAGATAAATGTTTGAGTATTTACAGAGTACTGTTAATCGAGACAAGTATTTTTAAATAGCTCAACAAAAATGTATGCATGTGTATAAATTTGTATCTATATATGTATGGAGAGAGAGACGGACAGAAAGCAGATGTGCAAAATATTAACAAGTCTTGAATCTAAAGATAGAGTTGTGCTGCACAACTGGAGCGGCTCCCGTGATCCCCATCTCCTGGAGTTCATCCTCCTGTGAGATGCCCTGTCCTTGACTATGAGCAGGACCCGTGACTTGCTTCTNGGACAGAAAGCAGATGTGCAAAATATTAACAAGTCTTGAATCTAAAGATAGAGTTGTGCTGCACAACTGGAGCGGCTCCCGTGATCCCCATCTCCTGGAGTTCATCCTCCTGTGAGATGCCCTGTCCTTGACTATGAGCAGGACCCGTGACTTGCTTCTAGACAGTAAAACGCTGCAAAAGTGCAGGATGCCCATGTTTATGTGTTCACAACAATGTGATTAAGTTACATAAGGCTGCAGCTTCTGTCTTAGTGAAGTCTCTCTCTCCCTTGCTAGCTTTGAGGAAGCAAGTGGCCAGGTGGAAGCCCCACGTGGCAAGGAATTGTGGTAGCCTCCAGGATCTGAGGATGGTTTCCAGTCAACAGCAGAAAGAAGCTGAGCCCTGCAAAGAACTGAATTCTGTCAACAACCTGAATGAGCTTAGAAGCAGCTCCTTCCCAGTGGAGCCTCAGATGAGACTATGGCCCTGGTCACCACATTGTACAGCCTTCTGAGATGTAAGAACAGGACTCAGCTAAGCCACGCCAAGATCCTGACTCGCAAAAACTGTGAGATAACAGATATATGTTGTTATAAAGTGCTAAATTTGTGAGGACATTTTTGTGCAGTAATAGAAAATTAATACAAGGTGTGACAGTTAATTTTGTCAACTTAGCCACAAGGCCCCCAGTTATTTGGTCAAACTTATTCCGCATGTTTCTGTGAGGGTGTTTTTGGTTGAGATTAACATTTATTTGTTTTTAATTCATTTTTATTTGGAGTATAGTTAATTTACAATGTTGCTGATTAACATTTAAATAGGTTAACAGAGTAAAGCAGATTGCTCTCCCTAATGTGAGTGGGCCTCATCCAATCAGTTGAAGGTCAGAATAGAACAAAAAAAGCTGACCTTTCCCCAAATAAGAGAATTCTTTCTGCCTGACTGCCTTTGAACTGCAACATCACCTTTATTTCCTGCCTTCAGACTCAAACTGATACATCCATTTTTCCGGTCTCAAAGCTGCTGACCTTTGAACAAGAACTATGCCATGAGCTCTCCTGGTTCTAGGCTTTCAAGATATGATAGGATATACTGATATTATTGCAATATTCTTTTACCTTTTCTACATGTTTGAAAATATTCAAAATAAAAATTGGGGAAAATGTTCTGAAGTCAGGAAGTATCAGGAAACAGTTCAGTTCAAAGAAGGCTCCTATGAAGATCCACTAGATTATTTTCCCTCCCTTTTTCTCAGGCTCCCTTCTTTCCCTTTTTTCCTCAGTGAATCTACTTTATTTAATATGAATTTAAACTTTTTTTATGGATGTATTAATATTGTGTTAATTTCTACTGTATAGCTATGTGATTTAGTCATACACGTATATTCATTCTTTTTCATATTCTTTTCCATTATGGTTTAGCACAGGATATTGAATATAGTTCCCTACGTACGTTAGGACCATGTTTATCCATTTTATACATAATAGTTTGCATCTGTTAATCTGTTAATCTATCTAAATGCAAACCCCAATCTCTCCCCCACTCCCTGCTCCCTTGGCAACCACAAGTCTGTTCTTTATGCTTGTGAATCTCTTTTTCATAGATAAGTTCATTAGTATCATATTTTAGATTCCATATAATAGGAAATTTTAAACAAATAGACACTGTATTTAAACATAAATAATAAATCTACCCCTTTCTGTGCAGATTTATGCTCTATAAACATGACAGTGAGAAAGTTTGACCTTAACCTTTGTTCTGCAAATGTTTCAGAATTTTTTTCTACTGCCACATTACAAAATAAATATCAGTCTAAATGAAGGCTTTTCTGTGAAACAGCAGCTACACAGATGGCCTTTAATCCATACTCATAAAAGACAAGACTATACTTTTTTGGTTGAAAATAATTTCAAAAGCTCTTTTTAAGTTCCCACCAGAACATAATGCTACTTTGGATGCTGCATGAGGTCAGTTGAATAAACTCAGACACTGTTCTTCAGGAGTTATCAACCAAACTGAGAAAATTTCATAAAAATCATGGTCTTACCTAGGAGTAATATAACCACTTTTCCCAGAAACTTCAATAATTACACATGGCCAAATCGCTGCTTTAACCCAAGTTGCTTCCTGTGATGTGACTTGATGAATAATCCTCCACAGAAAGTGAACAAGGTTAGCCAGAGGCAAACAATGAAGATATATCTCAAATGCATGTTCTTAAAAGCATACGTTAAAGAAATCTAAAACCAGGACTTGCCTTGTGATCCAGTAGCTAAGACTGCTGCTGCTGCTTCTAAGTCGCGACAGTCGTGTCCGACTCTGTACGACCCCATGGACGGCAGCCCACCAGGCTCCCCTGTCCCTGGGATTCTCCAGGCAAGAACACTGGAGTGTTCTTCTCCAATGCATCAAAGTGAAAAGTGAAAGTGAAGTCGCTCAGTCATGTCCGACTCTTGTAGCTAAGACTACGTGCTCCCAATGCAAGGGACCTGGGTTCGATCCCTGGTCAGGGAACTAGATCCCACATGCCACAACTAAAAGCTGCTGCATGCTGCAGCTAAGACCTGGTGCAGCCAAATAAATGAATCGCTTTTAAAAACAGCTATTAAAAAAAGAAACCTATAACCCCTGAGAGCATGCTTAAGGAGGTCTATCGCATAGTAGAGCAGTGGTTCTGGCTTGGGCCATACATTAGAAACACCTGAGGATCTTAAAAAAAAAAAAAAAAACACTGGTGCCAGAGTTTCCAGCCCCCAACCCTAGAAAGCACAGTTTGGGTCTGGGGTATAGCCTCAGTGTCAGGATTTTTTTTAGTTTCCTTTGTGCAACAAAGGTTTTGGAATTATTGCAGTAGAAGCACAGAACATGTTGAATGAATAAATAGACTCTTTACATATTCTTAAATTACATGCAGAAACTAATCTGAATCGAATTTACTAAATGATGATACTCCTATAACCTAGGCCATCCATGCTGTTCCAAAATGCACAAACCTAAAGGAAAAAAGAAAGGGTTGAAAATGGAGAAAGGATTCAAAAGGCTGTCAGATTAAGAATTGCTATAGCAACAGGTGATGTTGATTTTGAAAAGAAAGAGCTGGAAGGTGAGAGCTGTCTTCACATAATTGAAGGGTACACCAAAGGGCAGAGGTAGAGTCACGGATTACAGCTAAGGAAAGCTAGATTTTGTGCAGTATGAAATTTTTTCTTAAAAAGCAGTGTTATCTGTGGAACATTCTTTGATATAAGTCATAGCAATATTTTTTATCTGTCTCCTAAAGCAGAGGAAATAAAAGCAAAACTAAGCAAATGGGGCCTAATTTAACTTAAAAGCTTTTGCACTGCAAAGAAAACCATTGACAAAACGAAAAGACAACCTACTAAATGAGAGAAGATATTTGCAAATGATGTGATCAGTGAGTGGTTACTCTCCAAAATATACAAATAGCCCATACAACTCAATATGAAAAAAGCAAACAACCTAATTAAAAAATGAGCAGATGACCTGAATAGATATTTTTCCAAAAAAGACATACAGATTGCCAACAGGCACATAAAAAGATGCTCAACGTCATTAATTATTACAGAAATGCAACTTCAAGCCACAATGCGATATCCCCTCTTACCCGTCAGAANAAATGAGCAGATGACCTGAATAGATATTTTTCCAAAAAAGACATACAGACTGCCAACAGGCACATAAAAAGATGCTCAACATCATTAATTATTACAGAAATGCAACTTCAAGCCACAATGCGATATCACCTCTTACCCGTCAGCATGGCTATCATCAAGAACAGAAATAACAAATGTTGGCAAATATGTGAAAAAACGAACCCTCATGCACTGCTGGCAAGAATGTTAGTTGGGGCAGTCACTGTGGAAAACAGTATGGAGGTTTTTCAAAAAACTAAAAATAGAAAGACCATATGACCCTGGGTACATACTGAAAGAAAATGAGAACACTAATTCAAAAAGATACATGCACGCCAATGTTCATGGCACCATTACGGACTATTGACAACATACAGAAGCAACGTAAGTGTCCATCTACAGAGAAATGAATATGTACATACGTGAAAGTGAATGTGTTAGTCGCTCAGTTGTGCTCATCTCTTTGCAACCCCATGTACCCTAGCCTGCCAGGCTCCTCTGTCCATGGAATGGTCAAGGCTAGAATACTGGAGAGGTAGCCATTCCCTTCTCCAGGGGATCTTCCCAATCCAGGGANACTGACTATTGACAACATACAGAAGCAACGTTAAGTGTCCATCTACAGAGAAATGGATATATACATACATGAAAGTGAACGTGTTAGTCGCTCAGTTGTGCTCATCTCTTTGTAACCCCATGTACCCTAGCCTGCCAGGCTCCTCTGTCCATGGAATGGTCAAGGCTAGAATACTGGAGAGGGTAGCCATTCCCTTCTCCAGGGGATCTTCCCAATCCAGGGATTGAACCTGGGTCTCCTGAACTGCAAGCAGGTTCTTTACCATCTGAACCACCAGGGAAACCCATATACATATATACACATACATACAATGGAATATTATTCAACATAAAAAAGAATGAATTTTTCAACAATGTGAATGGACTTGGAGGGTATTATGCCAAGTGAAAAAAATCTGAGAAAGATAATTACTATATGATATCACTTTTATGTGGAATCTAAAAAAAAATAAAACAAGTTAGTGAATATATCAAGAAAGAAACAGACTCACAGATATAGAGAACAAACCAGCAGTTACCAGTAGGGAGAGGGGAGAGGAGAGGGGCTAGGTCAGGGGTAGGGAATAAAGAGGTACTATTATGTTGGCAATTTGATCTCTGGTTCCTCTGCCTTTTCTAAATGCAGCTTGAACATCTGGAAGTTCATGGTTCACACACTGCTGAAGCCTGGCTTGGAGAATTTTGAGCATTACTTTACTAGCGTGTGAGATGAGTGCAANTTTGCACTGCTGCCCCTGCAGTTGTATTTGCTAAGTCATTTACAAAGTCCAAGAAAAGAATCACAGGCATCTTCTAAAATTTGGAAAATTCCAGCCTTTTATAATGCCATAGAAACCAATATGCAGAAGGACCTCTCAACTCTGAAGGGCTCAATCTTCAATCCAGAAGTGCCATATTAAACATTCATCTGCTCCTTATGGAGAAAACACAGAGGCCCAGCTCCTGCCCCCAGGGAAGAGACAGCCTGGCTTAAGAACCAAGGATTGGACAGAAAGCATATTTAACTGGTACCTGGTAAAACAGAAGGGAAGGGGGCAGGACACAACCTTTAAAAAGAATAACCTAGCCCTTGAGGATGCAACATAACTGAATAAAAGATTTGGATTCCAGTAAACCTTGAGCCTCATTATGCACTCATTGTAACACACTCAGTTCAGTTCAGTTCAGTCACTCAGTCATGTCTGACTCTTTGCGACCCCATGAATCGCAGCACGCCAGGCCTCCCTGTCCATCACCATCTCCCGGAGTTCACTCAAACTCACGTCCATTGAGTTGGTGATGCCATCCAGCCATCTCATCCTCTGTTGTCCCCTTTTCCTCCTGCCCCCAATCCCTCCCAGCATCAGAGTCTTTTCCAATGAGTCAACTCTTCGCACGAGGTGGCCAAAGTACTGGAGTTTCAGCTTTAGCATCATTCCCTCCAAAGAAATCCCAGGGCTGATCTCCTTCAGAATGGACTGGTTGGATCTCCTAGCATGTGCTAAATGACGCACCCAAAGGTGCCATGACAGTTCCGGGAAAGAGGCCAAAAAGTGGGCGGTGACCCCAATCCTGGAAATCCCCATCCGTTCTCCAAAACAGTTGGACTTCTCCTCCCACTCATTAGCCAATGAAATTACCAAGCCCATAAAAACTAACCACCTCATATGTCTGAGCCTCTCACCTTCCAAGAGGACCCACACTTAATGGAGTGTTTCTCTCTCAATAAATCTACTTCTTAACTATCATTTTGCCTCTCACTAAATTCTTTCTGTGCTGAGACATAAAGAACCTGAGCTTCAGTAAGTCCCGAGACCAGGTGTGTGATTTCAATTAACAGACAGTGGGTTCAAGTCCCATCTGAGTTGTGCTATTTCACCGGTAACCTTCAAAGACTATGGTGAAGCTCTCCTTTTGTGACCTCTTTTCTTTCCTCCCATCAGATAGGGCATGGTGTGTGGCACCTGTCTGTGGACAGCCAGGGCTTTGGAAGACTAAATACATCCAGGTCTAAGGCTCATGGATTTCAAGCATGAACTCTGAAATGGAGCTATTACCCCTAACTTCTTATCTTTTTAGCACATTAGAAGCATTTCACCCCCCACCAGAACAGGAAAGTAATTTTCTCCAAAAATGAATCAGAACACTGCTGGCAGCTTGGAAACAGCAGCCTTTCTCCACTTTCAGCTGTTAAGGTTTAGAAAATGTTAGGGAATGCTCAGCCAGGGGCCTCCCTGTGTGCTAGGACAGTGTGGGCAAAGAGGGAAACTTGAAGACAGGAGTGGAAAGGAACCGGGGGGAGAAAATGATAAACAGAGAAAGCAAAACATGCTCTGTTTCGCTCAGTCTGACAAGAAGCTTAGCTTAATGTCTTCCTACAGCCTTTCCAGTCCCAAAAAGAACCCTCCCCCAAAGCTTATATTCAGTGTGTTTGAATCTTAAGTGAAAATAGCCTTGAAAAATGTATTTGCATCTCAAGAGTTGAAACTAAATATTTCTCCTGTATTGGTGAGAAGGTCAGGGGCCACGGGCTGTCAAGGCCGGAGGAAGACGGCTCCATGCTCCCTGAACTGGATTCAGAACGCCCCCACAACCCTCCTGGTGGGCCCAGCGGTCCCCTGGGCCCAGGAACCTGGGGATGGAGGCTGGGGGGAGGGCATCTGGAGCCCCCCTCGCCAACTCCTCCACCTCCACAGCCAATCACACAGTATCGCCTGTCGTCCCTTGTCCCCCACAACTGCTCTGAGACACACCACTTAAGGCTTTCAAAAACTATGAATTGTTGGCTTTCATGTTATGTGAATTTTATCTCCAACATTTTTTTCCTTTAAAAAATTAAACAACAACAACAACAACAACAACATGTGAACTGATGGGCAGAAAACACAGTCAAGGAAGGTTACCTGTTTAAATCCTAGCTCCCTCATCCGTCTCCAATACAGGTTACCCCTTCTCCCACCAATCCTGGTTTGGCCCCGTGGTGCTAAGCTTCCCCTAACAGGGGAATATCCTATTAGGGGATATAGGGGATATAGGTATATCACTAATATACCTATTAGTGATACCCTAATAGGTATCACTATTTCAAGTGTCTCCAGTGGGTACCTCTATCATTTCTTGTTCAATCAAACACAGTATTTTCACCAGCCATATCCTGCTTTGTAAAGGGAGGCCCCCCACCCTACTTTCTTCTCACTCACTTCCTCCTAACTCCATGCTCTGTCATCTGTACTTTAATTTTTATATCATTAAAGTTGACAAAAGTTTTTCTATTCTGAAATTATAATTATTTTTTCCTTATTATTATTTTTTTTTGCCACACCGAATGGCTTGTGGGATCTTCATTCCTCCACCAGGGGTTGAACTGGTACCCGTGATAGTGAAAGTGCAGAGTCCTAATCACTAGGCTGCCAAGGAATTCCCTGCCATCATATGAAGTCTTCTGTGCTTTGCCTTCACAGTTGAAAATCAAGTAAGTGTTCCTACCACCCTAACTGCCCATATAATATTTACTGCATAGTTTAATAACTGCTTTCTAAGAAGATTTCCCAGAACTGAACAGCATGGGTTTCCAGATGTAAAGGGCTCGTGCGTGCACATGTGTTAAGTCGCTTCAGTCGTGTCCAGCTCTGTGGGACCCTATGGACTGCAGACTGCCAGGCTCCTCTATCCATGGGATTCTCCAGGAAAGAATACTGGAGTGAGTTGCCCTGCCCTCCTCCAAAGGAATCTTTCCAACCCAAGGATGGAACCCACTTCTCTTACATCTACCTGCGTTGGCATTTGGATTCTTACCTAGGAAGCCCAGGTAAAGGGCTTACTAAGTGCCTAAAATATTACATAAAAATATTAATAGACACAGATTAAGGCCAACAATAGTGAAATTTAAACCACTGTAGAATAAAAAGGGGGGTAAATGCTGCATGTTTGTAAAGAGAGAGGGAAGAAAACATCCCACTGAAAGATCACAAATCAGAATGGCTTCAAATTTTCTCTCAGTAACTCTGGGAACTAGAAGACAGAGAATGCTTTCAGACTTTTGAAGAACAATCATTTTCAACTTGGAATTTTTATACCCAGAAAAATTATCAAGCAAGTGTTCAGGCAGAATAAAGACATTTTCAGATATACAAGGACTCAAAAATTTACCTTCCATGTATACTTTCTAGGAAGTTACTGAGGAAATGTATCAACAAATAGAGGAAGTAAGTTAAGAAAAAGAAAGATATAGGACCATCCAGGAGAATCACAGAATCCTAGGGAGACAGCAAGCAGAAAGCAGTCAATTAAAATTAGAAAAGAGTGAAGTAAAAGGAGATATCAAAGACTTGACGCTATCCTTGAGCACTTGAAACAACTTAAATAAGCAGCCAAGACAGAAAAGCTTAAGGGGAGAGGGGCATGGTGGAAAGGAAGACAAGAAGTCCAGGGGAAAAATAGCTGTTTAAGAAAGGAAATAGTTATGAATAATGATGATGAATATGATAATGATAACCATGGGATTTTTAACTCAAAATGGCAGAATAACCACACATCTCCTCTCTGTCTTGATATCTGAATTAAACAGATAGTAAGTGAATTATAAACCACTATTTTGAGGAGAACTAGAGGGGTTCCATCAGTAGACCAAAGTGTTCAGCTTATTTCTGGGAGGCAGAAAATAGTTGGAAGGATTTTGGATCAAGATGCTTTTCAAACATAGGCATTTACTTTTACTTGTTCCTAAAACCCAATCAAAACATATTATTAAGGGTATAAAACCATGAAGATAACATGTTTCATATTCCAGATCATCCCACAAAATACAATGTGTTTAATTTGGTTTGCACACCTTGGGTCAGTTCTGCCTCTGGGCTCCCATCACCTCAGGATCTCAGTGAATCTCACACAGCAGGGAGGTGGAGGAGCGCCAAGGACAACAGGAAGGACTGCAAGACTCATTCTGTTCTTGGTTCCATTCCTGAGGCTCCTTGAGTAAATTAGAGGGCCTCTCAGAGCCCTGCTGGTCTCATCAGTAAAGTGGAGATTATAACATCTGTCCTATTTCCTTCAAGTTGCACTTGCTGGACTAAAATGAGACCAGGAGTAGGTAGAAACTATATGTTCTCATCCTCAAGCCTTGACTATTAAAGTCTTCACCTTTTAATACTCAAGTTACAATGAAGACAGGGCATGCTTGCCTAGATAAACAGATTCTTCTTCACCCCATCTCCTCACCTCACCTCACCTACTATGGGAAGTCAGTCCCTACAGTTCCACCATCAGCCCCAAAACAGGTCAGTCTGCATGGCTTGGAGGATGGACAGGGATATGGCATGGGCTGGGGACACTGTCCACTGACACAATCTTGACAACAGTGCAAAATATGATCAGTTCTCCATTGTTATCTTCTTGTTCCCAGATCCCACAGAGGAGAGTCAGCCTTCCCCAACCTTTCACTCAGCAAGGTACCCAGGCCCAGATTATTGGGCCTACTGACCTGCACTCTCATTCCTTGTATGAAAGCCTCTTGTCTCAGACATGTTGGTGGTCCAGGATTGTGATGTTCTAGCATCAGCCTCCCTCGCCTGCCTACCAGCCCTGGCACAGTACCCAAGTCAACAGCACCAATCCTCCCAAGGCAAAGGGAGGTGTGAAGTGTATCCCAAGGCTTCACTATAATCCTTTCCCCTTCCCCCAGTCCAGCCTCTCTCCATCTGTTCCAATACCCTGATGACAGGTAAAGTAGGCTGAAAAATGCCTTTCCCAAAGAGGTGCACATCCTAATCACTGAAATCTATGAATATNACCTTCCAAGAGGACCCACACTTAATGGAGTGTTTCTCTCTCAATAAATCTACTTCTTAACTATCATTTTGCCTCTCACTAAATTCTTTCTGTGCTGAGACATAAAGAACCTGAGCTTCAGTAAGTCCCGAGACCAGGTGTGTGATTTCAATTAACAGACAGTGGGTTCAAGTCCCATCTGAGTTGTGCTATTTCACCGGTAACCTTCAAAGACTATGGTGAAGCTCTCCTTTTGTGACCTCTTTTCTTTCCTCCCATCAGATAGGGCATGGTGTGTGGCACCTGTCTGTGGACAGCCAGGGCTTTGGAAGACTAAATACATCCAGGTCTAAGGCTCATGGATTTCAAGCATGAACTCTGAAATGGAGCTATTACCCCTAACTTCTTATCTTTTTAGCACATTAGAAGCATTTCACCCCCCACCAGAACAGGAAAGCAATTTTCTCCAAAAATGAATCAGAACACTGCTGGCAGCTTGGAAACAGCAGCCTTTCTCCACTTTCAGCTGTTAAGGTTTAGAAAATGTTAGGGAATGCTCAGCCAGGGGCCTCCCTGTGTGCTAGGACAGTGTGGGCAAAGAGGGAAACTTGAAGACAGGAGTGGAAAGGAACCGGGGGGAGAAAATGATAAACAGAGAAAGCAAAACATGCTCTGTTTCGCTCAGTCTGACAAGAAGCTTAGCTTAATGTCTTCCTACAGCCTTTCTAGTCCCAAAAAGAACCCTCCCCCAAAGCTTATATTCAGTGTGTTTGAATCTTAAGTGAAAATAGCCTTGAAAAATGTATTTGCATCTCAAGAGTTGAAACTAAATATTTCTCCTGTATTGGTGAGAAGGTCAGGGGCCACGGGCTGTCAAGGCCGGAGGAAGACGGCTCCATGCTCCCTGAACTGGATTCAGAACGCCCCCACAACCCTCCTGGTGGGCCCAGCGGTCCCCTGGGCCCAGGAACCTGGGGATGGAGGCTGGGGGGAGGGCATCTGGAGCCCCCCTCGCCAACTCCTCCACCTCCACAGCCAATCACACAGTATCGCCTGTCGTCCCTTGTCCCCCACAACTGCTCTGAGACACACCACTTAAGGCTTTCAAAAACTATGAATTGTTGGCTTTCATGTTATGTGAATTTTATCTCCAACATTTTTTTCCTTTAAAAAATTAAACAACGACAACAACAACAACAACATGTGAACTGATGGGCAGAAAACACAGTCAAGGAAGGTTACCTGTTTAAATCCTAGCTCCCTCATCCGTCTCCAATACAGGTTACCCCTTCTCCCACCAATCCTGGTTTGGCCCCGTGGTGCTAAGCTTCCCCTAACAGGGGAATATCCTATTAGGGGATATAGGGGATATAGGTATATCACTAATATACCTATTAGTGATACCCTAATAGGTATCACTATTTCAAGTGTCTCCAGTGGGTACCTCTATCATTTCTTGTTCAATCAAACACAGTATTTTCACCAGCCATATCCTGCTTTGTAAAGGGAGGCCCCCCACCCTACTTTCTTCTCACTCACTTCCTCCTAACTCCATGCTCTGTCATCTGTACTTTAATTTTTATATCATTAAAGTTGACAAAAGTTTTTCTATTCTGAAATTATAATTATTTTTTCCTTATTATTATTTTTTTTTGCCACACCGAATGGCTTGTGGGATCTTCATTCCTCCACCAGGGGTTGAACTGGTACCCGTGATAGTGAAAGTGCAGAGTCCTAATCACTAGGCTGCCAAGGAATTCCCTGCCATCATATGAAGTCTTCTGTGCTTTGCCTTCACAGTTGAAAATCAAGTAAGTGTTCCTACCACCCTAACTGCCCATATAATATTTACTGCATAGTTTAATAACTGCTTTCTAAGAAGATTTCCCAGAACTGAACAGCATGGGTTTCCAGATGTAAAGGGCTCGTGCGTGCACATGTGTTAAGTCGCTTCAGTCGTGTCCAGCTCTGTGGGACCCTATGGACTGCAGACTGCCAGGCTCCTCTATCCATGGGATTCTCCAGGAAAGAATACTGGAGTGAGTTGCCCTGCCCTCCTCCAAAGGAATCTTTCCAACCCAAGGATGGAACCCACTTCTCTTACATCTACCTGCGTTGGCATTTGGATTCTTACCTAGGAAGCCCAGGTAAAGGGCTTACTAAGTGCCTAAAATATTACATAAAAATATTAATAGACACAGATTAAGGCCAACAATAGTGAAATTTAAACCACTGTAGAATAAAAAGGGGGGTAAATGCTGCATGTTTGTAAAGAGAGAGGGAAGAAAACATCCCACTGAAAGATCACAAATCAGAATGGCTTCAAATTTTCTCTCAGTAAATCTGGGAACTAGAAGACAGAGAATGCTTTCAGACTTTTGAAGAACAATCATTTTCAACTTGGAATTTTTATACCCAGAAAAATTATCAAGCAAGTGTTCAGGCAGAATAAAGACATTTTCAGATATACAAGGACTCAAAAATTTACCTTCCATGTATACTTTCTAGGAAGTTACTGAGGAAATGTATCAACAAATAGAGGAAGTAAGTTAAGAAAAAGAAAGATATAGGACCATCCAGGAGAATCACAGAATCCTAGGGAGACAGCAAGCAGAAAGCAGTCAATTAAAATTAGAAAAGAGTGAAGTAAAAGGAGATATCAAAGACTTGACGCTATCCTTGAGCACTTGGAACAACTTAAATAAGCAGCCAAGACAGAAAAGCTTAAGGGGAGAGGGGCATGGTGGAAAGGAAGACAAGAAGTCCAGGGGAAAAATAGCTGTTCAAGAAAGGAAATAGTTATGAATAATGATGATGAATATGATAATGATAACCATGGGATTTTTAACTCAAAATGGCAGAATAACCACACATCTCCTCTCTGTCTTGATATCTGAATTAAACAGATAGTAAGTGAATTATAAACCACTATTTTGAGGAGAACTAGAGGGGTTCCATCAGTAGACCAAAGTGTTCAGCTTATTTCTGGGAGGCAGAAAATAGTTGGAAGGATTTTGGATCAAGATGCTTTTCAAACATAGGCATTTACTTTTACTTGTTCCTAAAACCCAATCAAAACATATTATTAAGGGTATAAAACCATGAAGATAACATGTTTCATATTCCAGATCATCCCACAAAATACAATGTGTTTAATTTGGTTTGCACACCTTGGGTCAGTTCTGCCTCTGGGCTCCCATCACCTCAGGATCTCAGTGAATCTCACACAGCAGGGAGGTGGAGGAGCGCCAAGGACAACAGGAAGGACTGCAAGACTCATTCTGTTCTTGGTTCCATTCCTGAGGCTCCTTGAGTAAATTAGAGGGCCTCTCAGAGCCCTGCTGGTCTCATCAGTAAAGTGGAGATTATAACATCTGTCCTATTTCCTTCAAGTTGCACTTGCTGGACTAAAATGAGACCAGGAGTAGGTAGAAACTATATGTTCTCATCCTCAAGCCTTGACTATTAAAGTCTTCACCTTTTAATACTCAAGTTACAATGAAGACAGGGCATGCTTGCCTAGATAAACAGATTCTTCTTCACCCCATCTCCTCACCTCACCTCACCTACTATGGGAAGTCAGTCCCTACAGTTCCACCATCAGCCCCAAAACAGGTCAGTCTGCATGGCTTGGAGGATGGACAGGGATATGGCATGGGCTGGGGACACTGTCCACTGACACAATCTTGACAACAGTGCAAAATATGATCAGTTCTCCATTGTTATCTTCTTGTTCCCAGATCCCACAGAGGAGAATCAGCCTTCCCCAACCTTTCACTCAGCAAGGTACCCAGGCCCAGATTATTGGGCCTACTGACCTGCACTCTCATTCCTTGTATGAAAGCCTCTTGTCTCAGACATGTTGGTGGTCCAGGATTGTGATGTTCTAGCATCAGCCTCCCTCGCCTGCCTACCAGCCCTGGCACAGTACCCAAGTCAACAGCACCAATCCTCCCAAGGCAAAGGGAGGTGTGAAGTGTATCCCAAGGCTTCACTATAATCCTTTCCCCTTCCCCCAGTCCAGCCTCTCTCCATCTGTTCCAATACCCTGATGACAGGTAAAGTAGGCTGAAAAATGCCTTTCCCAAAGAGGTGCACATCCTAATCACTGAAATCTATGAATATGTTACAAAAAGGACTTTGCAAGATGTGATTAAACTAAGGATCTTGACATGGGAGATTATTCTGAATTATCTGAGTGGGCCCAGTATTATCACAAAAGTCTTTCTGAGAGTGAGGCAAGAGGACAGAAGGAAGCAGAGAAAGACAAAGCTGTGTGACAATGGAAGCGGAGTGGAGGGAGAAACTGAGATATGAAGGGAGGAAGTGACTACCAGCCAAGGGGTGCAGGCCGCCTCTAGAAAGAGGAAAAGGCAAGGAAGTGGATTCGCTCTTACAGCAGTGGTCCCCAATCTTTTTGGCACCAGGGACCAGTTTTCTGGAAGACAGATTTTCCATGCACTGGGTTGAGGGGAATAGTTTTGGGATGATTCAAGCACATTACATTTACTGTGCACTTTATTTCAATTACACCAGCTCCACCTCAGATCATCAGGCATTAGATCCTGGAGGTTGGGAACCCCTGTAACAATAAGAAACTAATAAGATAGGAGTGAAAATTAGATCATTTACTTTGAAAAGCTATTTGGCAATATTTACCGAAGCTGAACATATGCCTATTTATGACTCACAATTCCACTCCTAGGTACATACCCAACCAGAAATGTGTATATATGTTCACCAAAGGCATCTGCTATAACATTCCTAGCAGCATTATCTGCAATAATTACCCCAATGTGTATCAGTAATAAGATGAGTGAACTGTGGGACAGTCACACAGTGGAATACTATACAGCAAAAGGAAGGAACAAGCTAGGGACTTCCCCGGCAGCAGTGGTTAAGACTCTTCACTTGCCCTGCTTGTCAAAAGTGAATAAATAAATAAAAGTATGAACAAGCTAAATCTAAAGATAGTATGCACCTCCTCAACATAGTCTTAAGAGAGAGAAGCCAGAAACAGTATATTCTTCATGATTCAACTGCTATAAAGTGTAAATATAAGCCAAAGTAATCTATGCTGGTTGAAGTCACTACCCTGCCCTCTAGAAGAGAGAAAAAAGAGACAGTCTTCTGGAGAAATGGTAATAGTCTGTCTCTGGATATTAATGATGCGTTGCTGCTGCTGCTAAGTCGCTTCAGTCGTGTCCAATTCCGTGCGACCCCACAGGCGGCAGCCCACCAGGTTCCTCTGTCCTTGGGATTCTCCAAGCAAAAACACTGGAGTGGGTTGCCATTGCCTTTTCCAACGCGTGAAAGTGAAATCGCTCAGTTGTGTCTGACTCTTTGCAACCCCATGGACTGCAGCCTACCAGGCTCCTCCGTCCATGGGGTTTTCCATGCAAGAGTACTGGAGTGGGTTGCCATTGCCTTCTCCGTAATGATGTGTTAGTATAAGTAAAATCATTGAAACTGTGAAAAGCATACCTATTAAATATTTACTATCAGTTTAGTTTAGTTCAGGTCAGTCCCTCAGTGGTGTCTGACTCTACTTGACCCCAAGGAAGCAGCAGGCCAGGCTTCCCTTGTCCATCACCAGCCCCTGGAGCTTGCTCAAACTCATGTCCATAGAGTTGGTGATGCCATCCAACCATGTCATCCTCTGTCGTCCCCTTCTCCTCCTGCCTTCAATCTTTCCCAGCATCAGGGTCTTTTCCAAGTATCTACTATACACTAATAAAAACTTTTTTAATGGGGGAAAGGAAACCTGTGCCTTCATGCAAATTTGCCCAATCCCTTCCTGTCACCTCTGGTTTCCACAAACAAATGGATGCGGGCAACGGACAATCCAAACCTAGGACTCCAGCTCCGGAGAGCTCAACTCTAGGTTAAAATAACCTATGAACTTAACATATACTTACCAAAGGGTCAATTTTAGCAGATTATTTTTCTAAATAATCTGCTCAGAGTTAAATCTACTTTCCCCCTTAAGGACTCTAAACTACAAATTATATTTAACTAACATCTGAACAACCATAAAAGACAGTCACGGTCCTTTCTCCACCAGGTGATTCCTGATAAATGAATTCAAATCATTGCTTCTTTTAAAATTCGTCCCTTTTTAATTCCATAGAGGAGTTTCACATGTAAAATATACGTCAATTAATATGTGTTAATATTTTGATAATACTAGAATCAAGTTATAAACTCACAAAAACGAAAGAACAGCTGCTCCCACGAATGCCTCAAACTGAAGTGAGATTCTGGCTTTACCAAAAGAGGGGACAGGGACGGGAAAGGGGACGAGAGACCCGTGGCGGACAGACGCGTGGACCAGCCGTGTGGATACGAACTAGAAGGAGGGATGCAGATATGAACAGGGGGAACCAAGAGCAGTTATGTCCGGGTGACCGATGCCTTGCAGTGGAAAAAACCCTGCCGCCCCTGCTCTGGGCCAAAGATCGCTGTAGCCAAAGCGCGGTGGCCGGGTTGGGGTGTGAGGATAGCGGGTGGAAGATACTCGAGGGGACAAAAGGCGGGGCTTCAGAGGCCACACTTCGGCCCCTGGGGCCGGAACAGACTTTGGCCCCGCCGCCCCCACCTGCAGCACAGCCCCGAACCCGCGCGTCACTCCCAGCGGAAACGAGGCGCAGCCCGGGCTTCAGGCGAGGTGCGCGCCTCCCGGCCCCCGCCCCGACGCTTCGCAGCTCCGGGTCCGCTGCCCGCATCTCTCTGCCGAGCGGGGGCGGGGACAGAGCTGCACCTACCGGGATCTGCGACTCGAGCGGCGGTGCAGCCAGCGGAGACAACATCCCAGCCCGGACGGCGCCCTGGGTCCACCGGCGCGAAGGGTTGGAGCGGAACCGGGGAGGCGGGAGGCGCCCCGCCGACTCGACAGCGCGTCGCAGGTCAGTGTGCGGCGCCGGCCGTGCGGGCTGCACTTAGGAAAACTTTGGTTTGCGTGTCGGCTGCCGGGAGGAGGGCGCGGAGCGCGCAGCCCGGGCCCAGGGCCTCCGTGCGCCCCGCCGGGTATACTTGGGCCCTGGGACCGGCATCTCCCGCGCCCTGACACTGCGGAGCCCTGGCGCCCACCGAGGGCCGCCGGAGTGCAGGGTCCTTTCCAGAGACTCTGCCCCGCCGAGCCGGGCGCGCTCCGCGGAACCCACACTCGCGCCTCCCGCAGTCCCCGCCCGTTCTTGGCGGGGGCTCTGCGGCGGCGCGGGCTCGGACCCCGCGGGCGAGCGAGTTTCGCGTCCTTCTCGGCCTTGCAGCGCTGGGGAAATGATGAGGGCAGCCGGCGGCCGCAGGATATCTGAGAGGATTCGGGCAGGGGCCTCGCGGGCGCGGGTCGGCGCCGCAGCGGGAACGGCGCGCGCTCGACTGCCAGAGCGCGCGGGTCGGAGGGGCAGACTTGGGCGCGTCTCCGCAGGTGCCTGCGGCCGCCTGGCTGTGGGAGGTGCGGGCCGGGCGCGGGGCGCGGGTAGCTGGGGCTGCGGAGCCGTTTGCAGTCACTGTCCTCACAAATGCGAGTCGCACAGGGGCCGGCAGCCGGGCCCCCGGAGCCTGCTGGGGCCATACAGCTTTGGCACCAGGACCCCAGGCGCCTTGTCGGAGAACCGGGGTCCAGAGGTGCGCCTGTCCCCAGCAGAGGGGCAATGGCTGCTCCTCTCGGGCGTGCTATTTCCCAAAAGGAGGGCCGTGTCCCCCGGGCGGGCGGTGCGGGGACAGCTCCGCAGCTACTCTGGTCAGAACCCCTTCTCGTGTATGGCCATCGCCTCAGCCTGCCAGCGGTGCCCTGGCTCGGAGCAGAGGCGACGAAACGCGCACCCCGCCCCCATCGGTGTCCCGACGCTGTCGCCCCAGTCACCTTCCTGTGCCCTTCTCCGACAGCTCCTCGGGCTCGCTCCCTCCCCGCTCTCGGGAAAAACTGAGGCAACAACTCCGTTCCAGAGGCCGCGAGGACTGTGAAGACGCCGCCAGAATCCTCGGCAGCCTGGAAATCCNCCCTTCTCCGACAGCTCCTCGGGCTCGCTCCCTCCCCGCTCTCGGGAAAAACTGAGGCAACAACTCCGTTCCAGAGGCCGCGAGGACTGTGAAGACGCCGCCAGAATCCTCGGCAGCCTGGAAATCCCATCACCTTGGTTCCCTGAGACTTGGAGGTATAGGTTTGCATGTCTTTATGTGTGTGTGCTGGGAAGGCGGGGTTGAGGGGGTGCGGGATCTGCAGAGGGATGTGGGGGTGCAGCTTCCCCAGGGCCCAACACCAGAGACCTGGGGTCGCCTGCACTAAGTAGAAGTAACCAGCCCTTTGGGAGTATGGATGGGAAAGAGAGCAAACCTTACCAGCTTGGGTCGTTTCTAANTTAAAAGTTGCATTTTAAAACTTGAGTCTCACTTCTATAAAAAAGTCATTATTGACTCTGGGTGGGTTAATACAGTGGCAAAAGCATAATTACAAGGTTACAAAAGAGGAAGAAAATGAGCATTTCCCTCCGTGTGTCTTGTGTATTAAATTACAACTCTTAGTGACATTGCTGACATAAACCCTTATGTGATGATTATTTCAGTATGAGGCACTTCTTCCTTCCCGCCTCAGCCTAACTGAAGCAGAACGGCAGGGCAGCTGCTGAGAGTCCTCGCCGCTGATTACGCACGGGATTCACCTTCCCTTTACAGGAGAGACAACAGGAAAAGTTATACATATCTTTATATCGGAGGCCAATCAAAAATGGCATAAGTGTTCTTGCACTTTTTGTAAGAGTAATTCAACAACATAACCAAAGTAAGACATGCATAAGATATTATGTATAAGACATAAGACATTATGTATGTCTTTACATAAATAGTAAAAAATATACATTATACGAAAAGATCACGCTTGAAAAACATTTTCTTCCTCTCTTTATGGGTGCACGCGTGCTCAGTTGCCCAGTCACGTCCAATTCTATGTGACCCTATGGACTGTCGCGCGCCAGGCTCCTTTGTCCATGGGATTCTCCAGGCAAGCATACTGGAGTGGGTTGCCATTTCCTCCTCCAGGGGATCTTCCCAGTGCAGGGATCAAACCCATACCTCTTGCATCTCCTGCACTTTTGCTGCTGAGCCAACAGGGAAGCCCATGCATAAGCATTATAGTCTACTTGCAAATAATTATTCCTTTCATTTCCAAAGTAGTTTTCTCCCCTTTAAAAACCAAACTTTGCCTTATTTGCACTGCATGTTATTAAAGTACGTATCTCTTTTATCTTTATCAAGAAATGTCAAAATACTAAAGAAAGTTACGAAGAAACAATATATTTTCATATGACCCTCTTAGGAAAAACACTAAGCCTGAGAAATGTATTCCTTCCGAGGACTCATTAGCACTTTCTTGGCATGACTTTGGGCCTGGTGGTTTTTTTTTTTTAATAGAGGGAATATTTCTCACACCATATGCTTCCAACAAGAAGGTGGGATTTCCTAGGTCCGAGAATCCATCAGTGTAGGCAGGGCACAGCTGCACCCAGAATATTCTGACATTCCAAATTATAGGTCTAGAACGTTGATTTCCTACACTATGTTTTAATCAACAAGACATGGAAGAGTCAAATGTCTCACACACACAATTTTGAACAATCAAGGGAAGGGATGTGTTCTCTTGCCCACAGGGTTTGAGCTAGAATCACTACAATGATGGACCACGGATGCACTTTTGCTAACATCAAGGAGGGTAATTATTACAAGTGTCCAAGGCCAACATCTGCTGGACAGGACACTGTGTTTTTCTTCTCTCTGCACTGAGGTTCCCTGGTGCCCCAGGCAAACAGCTGTCATCTACAGGCCGGCCTTCTGCTAACACTCTGTAATTCCACAGGGGCTTCCCAGCCTATAATTAGACTCCCCAGCTGCCTCAGTGGAGGCTGCTAGGGGAGCTAAGAGGGCTGTGCTTTATATCAGCCCCTAAAATGTCCTCTTCAAGACGGAGCTGCTGAAGAACACGGATTGGAATTTGGCCTGGGCAGCCAACAGGAATTCTTCCACCACGAGCTAGGAACCGATCTGTTCTAAGAGCAGTGTCTGCTTTCAAATGCACTGAGCCAGTCACGTGGGTGGGGACTTGAGACTCAGCATGAAAAATGGGGAAGTGCAAAACTAGAGGAGAGATCTTCCGACTCAAAGCTGCAGAGAGCATCCGCACTGGAGCCGATACCACAGCTCCCATGGCCTTTTACATAATTTTCCTTTCCAGGCAGCATCGTCAAGATGAACCAACACAGCACAGCAAGGAGGAACTAAGAGAAGGCAGATGAAAACCCCACCCTATTTCAAAATCATCCGGGTTCACTGTCTCAGAAACGAGAATATTAAGTCAAAAAGTCAGAGAGGGAGCAAGCTTTACATTGGAGTGAGTCTTTGAAACAAAAAGCAACTCTTAAGAATATAAGTAACTTTTTCCAAACATAGAGGACCATCCACCAACTCTCTGATCTGGTTCAATATTCATAGGAAACAAAGGCACAGAAGCAGATTTTCCCAAAGGAGAAGAACCTGCTGTCCTGGCAGAGGGAAGCCTGTGCCCAGGGTCATCCTCAGACTCCTGAAGACCATTATTTCCTTGCCTAGAGAAAGGACTATTATGATGGACCGTAACTCAAGTGCCCATAAAAAGTGAGATGCCTCCAAAGCTGATAGCTGGTACAGGCAGGGTCCTCAGGGCAACGAGACGCTCCCGACTAACAAACATCCTGGATGCTACAGATGCCTCTGGTCTGTGGACCACACCGGAGCCCCACTTATGGGGTGGATATTCAGTCTATGGATGCTCTCCTCCAGGGGACTGATACTCAGCCACAGCTGAGAACTGGACTTGCCACCGGCTTCTTCAAATTGAAAGCTCAAGACCACAGCCAAGACCAAAGGTTCAGCCACACTGTGGGCTTCTGAAATGCCAGACAAAAATTAAGAGGGTACTTTAAGGAGATACTGACAGAATGGACGTGAGGACCAGCCCTCCCATGCAATCAAGGACCTGCTAACCACCCGTGTTCTAGGAAGGGTAGGGGCTCCTGGGGACTCCTGTTCTCACTTTATTGACTGGAAGTCACGCGGTCAAGGAGGCACTAGGAAGTCCGTGCTGGTTCTTGACACTATCAGCTACTTCCCACATGAATGTTTCTATAAACTGAGGCTCTTTCCTTCCAGTCCCCCCAAAGAGGTCTAAAACCATCCTTGATGGAAATAACTGCCAGTGTTCCTCACACTCCATGGCTCCCTAAACCAGAAATGCTCAACACTGCACAGCCAGGATGGAGAAGGCAATGGCATCCCACTCCAGTACTCTTGCCTGGAAAACCCCCATGGATGGAGGAGCCTGGTGGGCTGCAGTCCATGGGGTCACTAAGAGTCAGACATGACTGAGTGACTTCACTTTCACGCACTGGAGAAGGAAATGGCAACCCATTCCAGTGTTCTTGCCTGGAGAATCCCAGGGACGGGGAGCCTGGTGGGCTGCCGTCTATGGAGTCGCACAGAGTCAGACACGACTGAAGTGACTTAGAGGCAGCAGCACAGCCAGGAACCCCTTTCCACAGCATGTGACTAGACTATTGTCCTGGGTATCAGAGCCTATGAATTTGTGTGTGTGTTCTCAGTCATCTCCAACTCTCTGCAACTTAAATGACTGTAGCCCACCAGGCTCCTCTGTCCATGGGATTTCCCAGGCAAGAATACTGAAGTGGGTTGCTGTTTCCTTCTCCAGCAGATCTTCCCAATCCAGGGATGGAACCCGCGTCTCCTGCGTCTCCTGCATTGCCGGCAGATTCTTTACCACTACTGCCACCTGGGAAGCCCTGGGAAGCTGGGGAATGTAAATTCATTTCAAGATTTGCCTAACTAATCAGAACCTTCTGTAGAGCACAAGGAACTCTACTCAATGCTCTGTGGGGACCCAAATGG
>SJYW01029364.1:299694-311703 GCA_006410735.1 Raphicerus campestris
GGTTTGAGTCTTTCTCCTCCTAAGTTCAAGGCTTTCTGGTGGCTCATACAGTAAAGAATCTGCCTGTGGTGCAGGAGACCCAGGTTTGATCCCTGGGTCAGGAAGATCCCCTAGAGAAGGGAATGGCTACCCACTCCAGTATTCTTGCTTGGAGAATTCCATGGACAAGGGAGCCTGGCAGGCTATAGTCCATAGGGTCTCAAAGAATTGGACATGACTGAGCAACTAACACACACACACACATAAACACACACACACCATGGCTTATCCCCAGATCTCAGAGCAGGTCAAAGCAGAACATTTGAGCAGGGCTGAGATGAGTGTCATTGGTTGCCCCAGAAAGCAGAGCATGGAGGGGAGAGCAGAGATATGGTAAGGAGAAAGCAAGCTGGTTAAAGAACTGAGGTCAGGCTCACCTGGGCATTTGGTCCTCAGTTAACAGTATGGTAAAATGGCAGTATAATCTCAAAGAAGATGCCTGTGCACATTCATTATCCTGGCATCTCACCATCTTCCTGGGGATTTTTGTTGCTTCTCCTCTGATGATCTCCAGATCTCATTTCTTCTTTCTTGTTCCACCATTTCATCTTGATACATTGTATTCTTCAGTAGATTCTTAAAAGTGAATTGGGATTCAATTGAAAGTGATTCCCAATTATTGACTAATGGTTTAGCTAGTAGAGAATTCTAAGCTGGGAATCATTTATCCTTCACATTAAAAAAAAAAAAGATATCCCTCTGTTGTCTCTCATTATTGTTGTTGATATATCTGAATCCATTGTAGTTCTTGATCCTCTACGAGGTGACTTATCCATTCCACTCCCCTTACTTGCCTCCATACTTGTGGAATCTTCTCTGTTCTCAGTGTTCTGGAAATTTACAACCCCCTGGTCAGGGTCTGTCTTCATCCATTGTGCTGTGTTCTAATTGGGCCCTTTAAATTCAAGAACTTGTGTCCTTCACATCTAGAAAATTTTCTTGATCTTATTCATCATTTCCTCTCCTGCTCACCCATTCCTCCACCCCCGCTATTTTCTCTAGCAGGAACTTCTGTTAGTTGCATCACAGATTTCCTGACCTAGTCCTCTGATTTTCTCGTTTTTTTTCTTTCTATTCTTTTTGCTTGACTGTGTTAGAGATTTTATCAGCGTTATTATTCAACCCTTCTATTGAGTTTTGCAGTTTGTATCATGTTTTTATCTTTTGAGAGCTTTTTATGGTCTCTGAATATTCTTTTTAATAGGCTGGTATCCTTGTTTCGTGGTTACAGTATCTTTTTATCCTTTTGAGGATCATGAGTTTTGGAAGCGTTCATTTTCTGGACTTCTCCAGGTTACATTTTCTATTTGTTCTGGTCTCTACCTTTAATGTAAGAGGCATTTTTGTTTGCTTGCTCGTGATTAAAGGGCTTGGGTTAAAAAGCTAATGTGAAGCTTTGAGCACATGCGTGGTGTTTATATCACCCTGTGGGATGATTTGGGTGGCATGGTGAGGGATCCCTGTGATCACTACTCTAGGTATTTTCTCCTTGGTAGGTCACATTCTTGAGAGAAGCCTGTTCTGTTTTCTTCTGAAGAACAAAGATATGGCTGCCGTCCTTCTGGAAGCTGAGTAGGGGGCCAGTGCTGTGAATCCTTTCATTTTGATGGTCAGTAAGCATACCGTCGTTGTTGTGCCGCAGCGGTAAAGAATCTGCTTGCAGTGCAGGAGATGTGGGTTTGCAAGGGTTCAGTACCTGATATGGGAAGATCCCTTGGAGAAGGCAATGGCAACCTGTTCCAGTATTCTTGCCTGAGAAATCCCATGGACAGAGAAGCCTGGCAGGCCACACTCCATGAGGTCATAGAAGAGTCTGACATGACTTAGTGACTAAACAAGAAGCATACATTCACTTATTCTCCTGTTTTCTTGTCCTCAGATATACCCAGTGTCTCTCAGTCCAGAAATTCTCTGTTTCTCTGTGTGTGGAGAAGAAACTGGACATCTTTTGAGGTGGGAGATGACAGTCTTCTGTCTCCGAGTGGCGTGGAGTGGCTGAGTGTTTCTCAAACGTTACTGTGCATGCAAGTCACCTGGGGATCTAGTTGAACCGTAGGCTCTGATTCAGGAGGTCTGGGGTCGGAGCCTGAGATTTTGCACATTTGACAAGTTTCAGGTAGTGCTGCTGCTGGTGGTCCAAGGTAGGACCACCATGCTTCTCGTGGCGAGCGCCAGGGATCTAACTGCCTCTCATGGTCCTTCTCCTCACCCTCTGGGACCTTGCTCACTAGCTAGTTCCAGAGCCCCCAACTGCTGCCTCTTCAGAGGATCCTGTAGCGTACGCGGGCTGGCTCTCAACTCTGCCCCGACAACTCGAGGCACAGCCTTTTCAGGTTGGCTGAGTNCGGTCCTTCTCCTCACCCTCTGGGAGGGCTGTACTCTCCACTTGCTCACTAGCTAGTTCCAGAGCCCCCAACTGCTGCCTCTTCAGAGGATCCTGTAGCATACGCGGGCTGGCTCTCAACTCTGCCCCGACAACTCGAGGCACAGCCTTTTCAGGTTGGCTGAGTCAGTTACCACTGGCTCGCTTGCTTTCTGGCTTCCAAAACGTTGCTGTCATCTTCTGTCCTTTTCCTGCTATCTTTGTGAGTTTATGTCTTTCTGGGAAAAAAAAAATCTTTACTTTCAGGGGGTTTCAGGCAGGGTTAAAAATTAGATGTGTTAGTTCTGCCGTTATCACCCTAAACATAATCATCTGCTGAAGTATTTTCCTAAAGTTGATTATGGTATTGGTATAAAACCTGATCTGTGATAAATAACTGTGCTAATTAAAGTCTTCAAGTCTTTGCACAGGAGTGGTCTCTACTTCTCCGTTCCCCTTTTTTCTGCCTGCCAAACTCTTTCACAGTCATCAAGGCTTAGCTCAAATGGCTGGTCTCTGCGAAGCTCCCATTCCATCTTCACACTGTTAAAGTCTGTGTGTTCTCATGATCTTAACCCATAACCAGCTGCTTGTTCCAAGCAGCTGTATAAGCTCCTCAGGGTTGGGGTCTGTACCGTTATAGCTCAGCGCCCATCACAATATTAAGAGCTTATAGCTGTTTATCACTGAATTAATTTCTGTGTACATGTTGATCTCTTTTTTCTTCACTTTCTTTCTGCTCTCTTCATCTCTTCTTTCTTTTAAGAAGTCATATTTATTATCTATCTTACTATCCAATAGAAATTCATGTCCAATATCCTTAATCTTAAAAGTAAATGAGTGGAATAAATAATCCTTCTCACTTATCAAAGCTACCAAGTTAAATGAAATAGACTTAAATATTACATAAACTTTTATTTGCTTTTTATCCCTTGCTCCAAGGACTGTTGTAAAACTAACATTTCCTTGGCTCTCGATAAAGATATAATTCTTACCACCTAATGAAATTATCTGTTGAGTGAGTTTGAATCTAAATGATTTAAATAAATTAAACATAAATCATTTTCCATTTTAATGATAACAATAAAATGTTTATGAAGTCTGCATGTCTTCATTTGTTTTTAGCCTAGAAAACTCCTTTGGAGCAGCTGTCAAAATTTAACTCAAGAGTACCTTGCTAACCCCACAACCTAGTCAGTATATGATTTAAATAATGGAATTTAAAAAATGCATAATCACATGCTCATCATTCCTATCTCAGTATCAGACACATCAGTTCTTTTAACATCTTGTAGTCCAGATATTTTTCATCCTTATCAAAATGCCCCTCAAATTGGAAATCTAGATCTTAATTGTATTATTGAATTGAAGCGCATGTTTAAGTAATTTAATGCTAAGACGTATTTTATATTAAGCTATCATAAACAGGCTCTATTTTAGTTGATTCAGTTGCAGTTACACAGAAATTTGGCTTTTTTGCTTAAATTTGCATCTTAATATTATTTTAAAAATGTTTTTTCCAAGTAGAAAATAAGATGATGATTATTTAGTTAATGTGGGATTTAGAGAAATATCAGGCTAGTGTTATATCATAAATATTCAATGAAGATTTTTAAAGTAAATTTTAGTTTGAATGCCCTAAAGGTTGTTACTATTCTAAAATTATTTTTAAATGTTGCAATTCACTATTTTGCTCTGTATTTATTAAAGAACAGTCTTATTCGTGTCTTCTTTCTCTAGACATATTTCAGAAATTGTAAATAGCAACATGAATATAAATTGAGACATTGATTCCAACTAATCTTTTGTTCTTCATCTTCTTTGATAACCAGGTATTGATTCTGACTTTTGAAGATGGATGAATGTGTAGAAATTTCCAGTGATGGAAATTCCCTAATTAAAGCGGTCCATCAGAGCCGGCTTCGCCTTACAAGACTCTTGTTGGAAGGCGGCGCCTACATCAATGAGAGCAATGACCGAGGGGAAACACCTTTAATGATTGCTTGTAAGACCAAACATGTTGATCACCAGAGTGTCAGTAAAGCCAAAATGGTTAAGTACTTGTTAGAAAACAATGCTGATCCCAACATACAGGACAAATCTGGGAAAACTGCCTTAATGCATGCTTGCTTAGAAAAAGCTGGTCCTGAAGTTGTTTCATTGCTCCTAAAGAGCGGGGCTGACCTCAGCTTGCAAGATCATTCTAGTTCCTCGGCCCTGGTTTATGCCATAAATGCAGAAGATAGAGAGACCCTGAAAGTTCTCCTTAGTGCTTGCAAGGCAAAGGGGAAAGAGGTCATTATCATAACGACAGCAAAATCGCCCTCTGGCAGGCACACCACCAAACAGTACTTAAATATGCCTCCTGGGGGTATGGATGGGTGTCAGACTCCAGCCACCTGTGCCACTCCTTCAGAAATAGACTTAAAAACAGCCTCATCACCACTTTCACATTCTTCTGAAACTGAAGCGACACTTTTTGGCTTTAAAGATCTGGAGCCTGCAGGAAGCAGTGATGATACTGGGGATCGAGGCTCCCCTGTGAGGAAGCCTGGTCTGACCCCTAATGGGCCCAAGCTCCCTCAGGCTCCTCACTGGATCAGGAGTCCTCCTTTATTAATGCACAGAGTGGCCTCCTTACAAGAGGAGCTTCAGGATATTACTCCAGAGGAAGAATTATCTTACAAAGCCAACCGGCTGGCACTTTCCAAGCGATTCATTACTAGGCACCAAAGTATTGATGTAAAAGACACTGCGCATTTGCTAAGAGCCTTTGATCAGGCCAGCTCAAGAAAGATGTCATTTGATGAAGTAAGTCATCAGTCATTTTTTTCGGAAGGAAATCAGCAATGCGTTGACATCCCAGTGGATCAGGATCCAGACTCTAACCAGACAATATTTGCTTCCACCCTAAGAAATATAGTTCAAAAAAGAAACTCAGGAGCAAATCACTACAGCTCTGATTCCCAGCTCTCCGCTGGTCTAACTCCTGCAGCTTCAGACGATGGCAAAGCACTTATAGGAAAGAAAAAGATTCTGTCGCCATCTTCTTCCTTGTTATCAGGGTCCAAAGAATTGTTGGAGAATATCCCCCCAGGTCCCCTGAGCAGGAGAACTCATGCCCTTTTAGAAAGGCGTGGTTCGGGAGCTTTCCCTTTAGATCACAACAGTATACAAACCAGACCAGGATTCCTGCCGCCCTTAAATGTGAACCCTCACCCTCCCATATCAGATATCAACGTCAGCAGCAAGATTTCCAGCCTTCTTTCTTGTGGTCAAAAAGTGCTTATGCCAACAGTTCCTATTTTCCCTAAAGAATTCAAAAGTAAAAAGATGTTGTTAAGGAGACAATCACTGCAAACAGAACAAATTAAGCAGTTAGTTAATTTTTAAGACATGGTTAGAAAATACATTTTTGTTCACGTTTTATCAGAGAAATATGGAACTAGAAGATTCAGATGTTCATCCTTTTAAAACTTTTAATTGGATAGTTCATAATAGTTAGGGGTTATCAAAATGTACTGTGTACCATCATACTATGCACTGTAGGTATACAAATAATAGATAATTTTTAAAAAGAGATTCTCTCAAATAAAGTTAAACTGATTTTTTAAAAAAAACCTTCCATAGTTAACAAACTACATGGTCCAAGTTTTTAATTTAAACAGAAATAAGCAAACAAAGAAGGTTACATATGTTGGAGATAACTTAAAAGTTTTCAATTTTGCCAAAATTTTATTAGGAAACATTGTGTCCAAATCAGTAATTTAAAAAAAAAACATTTCAAGATTGTAATTTGCCATGATGCCAACATCATAAAAGAAAACATTAACAGCTATAAAGTGTTCTATGATCAATAAGCCTAAGCTACAAAGAAAGAATGAACTAATTCCTGAAAAATCTTGACTCCAGGTAGGTGACAATCTAATTAATATTTTTAATGGTCAACCAATATAGTAGACAAGGCAGCTAATATGTGTTGTCAGCTTAATCAGTGTCAAAATGGCAGATCTGAGTTTTATAAGCTAGTTATAATCTATGCCAAATGTTTATGTGCTATTTTTTGCTTTGCCTTTTTTTTAAATAGGATCTTTTCTGCTTTTTATTCTATTTCCCAAGAGCAAATACAGTAAGACTAAAGCAGGAATAGAATACATTTAAAATTCATAAAATATTAGAGGCAGTGAAAAGAAATTATAACAACAAAAATGTTAGTTTGTTGCTTGACATTGTGACAGAGTTTACTGAAATTTCTTCCAGATACTAAGCTTCTGCAGTATTGAATTTATAGGATTATTAGTCAAAGGAACATTTCTGTTCATTTGCTGTTGACAGAACCTTTTTTCTTATTTTATATTATAGACATTTTCAATCACACAAAAGTAGAGACTAGTTCAATGAGCCTTCATATATACAGTGTAATAGAGTATTGATTTTTTTACAACATGAAGGCATTTTGGAACAATATTAACTCTTTAGTCCATAAACTCAATGTGGATCAAGATTTTTTTATAATCCTCATATAATGTCCTTCTTTATCTATCTGTATGACATTTGTTTTAAAGTCTATTTTTTCTGAAAAGAGTACTGCTACCTCCAATTTCTTGTCATTTCTGTTTGCAAGAGATGTCTTTTTCCATCCCCTTATTTTAAATTTATGTGTGTCCTTCGCCCCAGATGGGTCATTTGTAGGCAGCATATTGTAGGCTCTTGTTTTCTTATCCTGTCAACCACTCTGCATCTTTCAACTGGAGCATTTAATCCCTTGACATTTAAGGTAATTACTGATACGTGTGTATTTATTGCCTTTGTAAACCTTGTTTTCCAGGTAATTTTTTGTTCTTCTTTGTTCCTTTTCTTTTTCATTTTTCTTTTTCCTTTTGTAGTTTGATGAGTTTCATTTTCGTGTGCTGATGTTCTCTTCTTCTCGGTTTTTGTGAATCTGTTGAATGTTTTGGATATATGGTCGCCCTGTTTTTCAAGTGTGTTAGTCCTCTACTATATCTAGATGCAGTTTGGTTACCTATTACTAAGTTCAGCGTGCCCATGCTTAGTCACGTCCAACCCTGCAATCCCAGGGACTGTAGCCCACCAGACTCCTCTGTCCATGGAATTTTCCAGGCAAAACTACTAGAGTGAGTTTTTGCCTTTTTTTGTTGTTGTTATTTTATGGAATTCTTTCTCTGTATCTTTTCATCCCTGTTATTGTTTTTTGAAGCTTAGTCATAGATTCGCAATGACAAGATAATACAACTGTTAAAAACATTTCTTTCTTGTATCAAACTATTCTTGTCTTTCTAAAGACAAACAAAAAAAAAAAAAGTTTGGGATTTATCACAAGAGAAACTAAATGCTTGCTTTGTTGTAAAAAAGAAAAACTGATTATTAGATTATATTAGGTCAGCTAAAATAAAGAAAGCCAGTAGAAATTTAATTTACAAAATGTATTAAGTATTCGGTCAATATTGAATATCTTTTTATTTCTGAGATATAATTATTAGATATTTATATGACTAGAATAATAAGGGTAATTTCCTTAGTGTGACATTCTAATCATCTAGTATTTAGGACCTGTGAATAATTTCTAACAAAATAAATGAATGTGATGCTACTATCATAAAATATTATGGATATATTAGCTATATGATTTCAAAATATGGTGTCTATACAGAGTCCTTATTTCAAGTTAGCAGTTTTACAACAAAGAGTAAACCAAACTATACAGAACCTAAAAAAATTAAAGTGTATTAATTTGAGGTCCTAGCAATTGACATGATGCTTGTCTTCATAACTTGATATAAGCAAGTTGTATAATATAGTAATTAATTTCTTGTGGCTTTTATTTGAAAAATAAATGGAAACTAGAAGTTTTCCATTTAATGTTTTGAAAAACATTAATATTAATTGCATTAAAAGTATTTTTTGGTTCAGAACTTAGAATTGTGCCTGATGTTTATAGGTAACCTCAACCCTTTTTGGAAGTTTTAATACTGAGAAAGGTTCTTGGCTTTAAGTTGTAAGAATACAGTTTGGAAGAATATGTAGTTCGATTAGTTCATAAACAAAATGATATCAATAAAGATTTAAATGTCATTTTGAGTATCAGTGCTGTTTTTTACTTTTCAGTATTTAGTACACATACTAATGATAAAAATTAACATAATCTGAAAAGAAATTGTGCCATATATGTTTTCTTTGAGTAAATAGAAAACTAAGAAAGAATAACTTTTGTTGTCACTCTTATCCCAACATGAAAATAATATTTAATAGTATTAAAACTTTGTTGCCATATTTGGAAGAGTTTTTTGTCTTCTGTCAATCCTAGGAACACTTTAGGGGCTGAGGTTGTCTAAGCTTGGTTGTAAAGTCATCCCGTGGGACTCAATTGAGATTAGACAGCTTACCTTCATACTGAAAGGACTGATGACTGACTTGGTCCAAATCCTCCAGATTAAGAAATACAACTAAAGCCAGAAAAATTGAAGTTACAAAAATATTTTACCTATCCTAGGAAGATAACAATCACTTTTGGAAATAGGCTGAGGATAGATGTTAATCAAAGATTTAACAAAAGAGATTCCTTTGATTGACTAACCACCAAAGTCTTATCAACTTTGAAGATTTTTTGAGAAAGGCTTTACTTATTGACAATTCTAGATTCACTGGGACAAGTTGAAAACTGAATTTCAGTCATCCATGCANTATATGACTAGAATAATAAGGGTAATTTCCTTAGTGTGACATTCTAATCATCTAGTATTTAGGACCTGTGAATAATTTCTAACAAAATAAATGAATGTGATGCTACTATCATAAAATATTATGGATATATTAGCTATATGATTTCAAAATATGGTGTCTATACAGAGTCCTTATTTCAAGTTAGCAGTTTTACAACAAAGAGTAAACCAAACTATACAGAACCTAAAAAAATTAAAGTGTATTAATTTGAGGTCCTAGCAATTGACATGATGCTTGTCTTCATAACTTGATATAAGCAAGTTGTATAATATAGTAATTAATTTCTTGTGGCTTTTATTTGAAAAATAAATGGAAACTAGAAGTTTTCCATTTAATGTTTTGAAAAACATTAATATTAATTGCATTAAAAGTATTTTTTGGTTCAGAACTTAGAATTGTGCCTGATGTTTATAGGTAACCTCAACCCTTTTTGGAAGTTTTAATACTGAGAAAGGTTCTTGGCTTTAAGTTGTAAGAATACAGTTTGGAAGAATATGTAGTTCGATTAGTTCATAAACAAAATGATATCAATAAAGATTTAAATGTCATTTTGAGTATCAGTGCTGTTTTTTACTTTTCAGTATTTAGTACACATACTAATGATAAAAATTAACATAATCTGAAAAGAAATTGTGCCATATATGTTTTCTTTGAGTAAATAGAAAACTAAGAAAGAATAACTTTTGTTGTCACTCTTATCCCAACATGAAAATAATATTTAATAGTATTAAAACTTTGTTGCCATATTTGGAAGAGTTTTTTGTCTTCTGTCAATCCTAGGAACACTTTAGGGGCTGAGGTTGTCTAAGCTTGGTTGTAAAGTCATCCCGTGGGACTCAATTGAGATTAGACAGCTTACCTTCATACTGAAAGGACTGATGACTGACTTGGTCCAAATCCTCCAGATTAAGAAATACAACTAAAGCCAGAAAAATTGAAGTTACAAAAATATTTTACCTATCCTAGGAAGATAACAATCACTTTTGGAAATAGGCTGAGGATAGATGTTAATCAAAGATTTAACAAAAGAGATTCCTTTGATTGACTAACCACCAAAGTCTTATCAACTTTGAAGATTTTTTGAGAAAGGCTTTACTTATTGACAATTCTAGATTCACTGGGACAAGTTGAAAACTGAATTTCAGTCATCCATGCAACTCCTTAGCTTTATTTTTGTGTTTACTCAGTGTTAGCTTTAGTGGCATAAATATAAATTTTGATTGTCAGGCAACACATTTCAAAAAGGCTCTTCTCAATTTCTTAAAAAAAAAAAAATTCTATATTATCCTTACAGCTTTGGGTCCTATAAATATGAGGAATCTGATATCCAAGGGAACAAAATTCCACCAAGGGATTCAATCACAGTCCACTAAAATGGATAACCATTTTAGTGTGATAACCATGTGATCATTCCTGGTTCCTTCACAGGAGAAAAAGTTTTCATGACACTGGTTGGAATAAATACGGGTAGAATTTGAGGAATTCACTTGGGAACCCCTTGCATTATCATCAGTTCAGTTCAGTTCAGTTGCTCAGTCGTGTCCGACTCTTTTTGACCTCATGAATTGCAGCACGCCAGGCCTCCCTGTCCATCACAATCTCCCGGAGTTCACTCAAACTCAATGTCCATTGAGTTGGTGATGCCATCCAGCCATCTCATCCTCTGTCGTCCCCTTTTCCTCCTGCCCTCAGTCCCTCTCAGCATCAGAGTCTTTTCCAATGAGTCAACTCTTTGCATGAGGTGGCCAAAGTACTGGAGTTTCAGCTTTAGCATCATTCCTTCCAAAGAACATCCAGGGCTGATCTCCTTCAGAATGGACTGGCTGGATCTCCTTGCAGTCCAAGGGACTCTCAAGAGTCTTCTCCAANTGTCATCCATCAACCATTCATCCATCATTTGTTAAGGGCCTGTTCTGACCAGGTATCATACAAAAATGATGAATAACCTCTCCCCCAACAGCACAGTTGAGGGCAAAACACAAACCCATAAAATAATCATAGTCTAGCAGATAGCATAGGATAGCAGGGGATGTGCACCAGGAGAAAGCCCTGGGGAAGTCATGAAAAACCTTATAGAAACCTTGGCTTAGGGACAGAGCTCAACAGGCTCTGTGAAGAGATCACACCCTTCAAATTTAATTCACAATTTTTTGATTAGCTCTTGAATTCACAAAGTGTCAACCGACTCTCACAGTAAATACTTCAATTAAATTTCCTAAATTCTTACTACATTATGTGACCCCAAGAAGGGATAAAGAAGAAAGGGGCAATGACCAGCCTTTATGAAGATTCTATCATCAGTTCAGTCACTCAGTCGTGTCCGACTCTTTGCGACCCCACAAACTGCAGCACGCCAGGCCTCCCTGTCCATCACCAACTCCCGGAGTTCACTGAGACTCGCGGCCATCGAGTCAGTGATGCCATCCAGCCATCTCATCCTCTGTCATCCCCTTTTCCTCCTGCCCTCAATTCCTCCCAGTATCAGAGTCTTTTCCAATGAGTCAACTCTTTGCATGAGGTGGCCAAAGTACTGGAGTTTCAGCTCTAGCATCATTCCTTCCAAAGAAATCCCAGGGCTGATCTTCAGAATGGACTGGCCGGATCTCCTTGCAGTCCAAGGGACTCTCAAGAGTCTTCTCCAACACCTCAGTTCAAAAGCATCAGTTCTTTGGTGCTCAGCTTTCTTCACAGTCCAACTCTCACATCCATGCATGACTACTGGAAAAGCCAAAGCCTTGACTAGACGGACATTTGTTGGCAAAGTAATGTCTCTGCTTTTGAATATGCTATCTAGGTTGGTCATAACTTTCCTTCCAAGGAGTAAGCGTCTTTTAATTTCATGGCTGCAGTCACCATCTGCAGTGATT
>SJYW01029364.1:313518-356329 GCA_006410735.1 Raphicerus campestris
TTTGATCTCTGGTTCCTCTGCCTTTTCTAAAACCAGCTTGAACATCAGGAAGTTCACGGTTCATGTATTGCTGAAGCCTGGCTTGGAAATTTTTGAACATTACTAGCGTGAGATGAGTATAATCGTGTGGTAGTTTGAGCATTCTTTGGCATTGCCTTTCTTTGGGATTGGAATGAAAACTGACCTTTTCCAGTCCAGTGGCCACTGCTGAGTTTTCCAAATTTGCTTTCATATTGAGTGTAGCACTTTCACAGCATCACCTTTCAGGATTTGAAATAGCTCAGCTGGAATTCCATCACCTCCACTAGCTTTGTTTGTAGTGATGCTTTCTAAGGCCCACTTGACTTCACATTCCAGGATATCTGGCTCTAGGTGAGTGATCACACCATCGTGATTATCTGGGTCGTGAAGATCTTTTTTGTACAGTTCTTTTGTGTATTCTTGCCACCTCTTCTTAATATCTTCTACTTCTGTTAGGTCCATACCATTACTGTCCTTTATTGAGCCCATCTTTGCATGAAATGTTCCCTTGATATCTCTATCAAACCCAGAACAAATCAACTGCCTGATTTAGTCAGACTGGTTCCTTTTGCAAGCAGAAGCATAGAAACAAAAGAGCCTCCTTTAGAGGACAGGAGGTTGGGTGAGCACTTTCCAAGGTTTGCCTATTTTCTCTCTACTCTGATTATTTGACCATGGGGTAGGTTTTGTTGGTTAAAATTATGACATAATTTAAATATATGTAGTAAAGTAGCAGTTACTGGGGAGTGGGTGTAGTTGTTTAAGAAACTGATAGATTTAAAGAGCTCAGTCACGTTCAACTCTTTACAGCCCCATGGACTAAAGCCACCAGCTTGTCTGTCTATGGAATTTTCCAGGCAAGAATACTGGAGTGGGTTGCTATTTCCTACTCCAGGGGATCTTCCTGACTTGAGGATTGAACCCTCCACTCTTGCATCCCTTGCACTGGAAGATGGATTCTTTACCACCAGCGCTACCTGGGAAACCTGAATTAAAGAGCATTCTTCCTAAAGTCAAAATGGAAGATGAGTTCAGATGGGATTGGGTGTGTTCAGTGTGCTATGACTGTAGATGGGAGGTGAGTTCAGAGGCAGGAAGATGGTGTTTTTAGTTTTCTTTCCAAATTGGTATCAAGTAACAATGTCAACAAATCACTGAGAAATATACCAATATCTAGCCTCTGTCTTGTCCTGTTTGGGTCAGTGGCTCCTCCTGAACCTCTGTTACACGAGCCCAAAATATGTATTATTAGAGTCTTCCTTCTCCCCCATACTTTTCATTCAACTAGTTTACAAAGTCTTAAAAGTACTTCCTTCTTAACCTTTCCTCTGTCTTGAGCCTTCCCATCCCCTTTTGCTTCCAACTTAATTCAAGGCATCATCTCCTTTTCCTTCTAATGCCATTGGAATCATCTTTGTAACACTCAAAACTGATAACACATCCCTGCTTAAAATGGTATGATGCCTCCTACAGCTTGAGAGAAAAGAAACAAACTCCTTAGTGGCTCCACAAAAACTTTTCTGAACAAGTTTTTCCTCCTTAAGAGTTCCTCTGGTCATGTGCTTCTGTCGGAAAGGCCATATTCCCTCTGTCTACATGGTGAATCTTACTAAACAGAACTTAAGTATTCTCTCCAAATTAGAACAGACTGCTCTCTCTTGCCACAACCTGGAGTATAGTTCCATTGCAAGAGTTACAGCAAATATCCAACATACTATTTACAAGTCTCTCTCCCCCTACTGGGCTTCCTTTGGAGCTTGAGCTTCCCTGGTGGCTCAGACAGTAAAATCGTCTGCTTGCAATGCTGGAGACTGGGGTTCAATCCTTGGGTCGGTGAGATCCCCTGGAGAAGGAAATGGCAAATCAGTCCAGTACTCTTGCCTGCAAAATTCCATGGATGAACCTCATAGGCTACAGTCCATAAGGTCACAAAGAATCGAACATGACTGAGTGACTTCGCTTTCACTTTTGCTCCTTCTACTAGACGATAAGAGCCTTGGGATAGAAATCATTTCTGAATTATTTGCCCTGCTTCAGGAAATCAAACATCAATTAGATGTCCCTTTTCCTCCCACCGGCCCCTCCACCACCACTGCAGAGTTCCTACTGAGCCCTGAAGTACATGTCTCCCTCATGAAAGACACAAGTGACTGGACAAATTAAGGTCCCTGGACCAAAGCATGGCAGTCCAGATGTACGAGGAAGAGAGAGGCAATCACAGTGAAGACTAGGAGAGTGACTCTGAGGTGGGACGCTGGAACAAGCCCCCAAACTCCTGCTGCTGAGGCTGCCAAGAGCTCCTGGATCCTGCCCCACTTCTTTCAAGACCTGTGAGCAGTTCTTCTTGGTTTCACTAATTCATTATAGTCTCATTTTCTAGATTAAAAAGTACTTCAGCACTACTATTCTCATCTTTCTAACACACAATATTCCTTGCATTGATTCATGAACTTGTAAGATAGTAAGCTCATTTTCTATATATTCACTAGGTATTTCGGTTGTTGCTGGGTTTTTTTTTTTAGTTACAAGGAAAAATCTAAAATCCTAGCTTCAACAAACAAGCAAATGAACAACCTGTTCTGAATAACTTGCAACAATTTCCCACTGGATAAATGAGTACGCATCTGGTTGCTCAGCAATCAAATCACTGTTACAGGGCCATAAGCCACACTCCTTTTAAAAGCTCTGATTTTTTGAACAATTGGATCTTGTACAAAAGCATTTTCTGGGGAGAGGATTGCTCTGCAGGCTTGAGAAATGGCATTTGGATGCTATGGGATCTTAATATCAATACATTAAACCAGAGAATCTGGAGAGAAAAAAAGGTGTTATTAAATCATTTACTTGTGTCTGTGAACGTCTTACAAATATTTAATAGTAATACCTCATAATTTTATGTGTCAATTTATGTGTCAGTAAAGCTGAAATTTAAAAAAGGAAAGAAAGAATTACCTAAAGTCATGAAAACATTCTCCTTTATTCTCTTCTAAATGCTTTATAGATTTAGCTTTCACTTTTAGGCCTAAGATCCAACTCAAATTATTATCTGTGTAGGGTGTGAAGGAGGGATCATTATCCTTTTTTCCATCTGGACCGTAATCCATTTAAATCCTACTTTCAACAGAGTAAATTTTATAATTCTCTTATATAATTTTTATTTCTGCTGCTGTGTGTGCCCTTGCATCCGACTCTTTGAGGCACCATGGAGTGTAGCCCGCCAGACTTCTCTGTCCGTGGGATTTTCTTGGTAAGAATACTGAAGCAGGTTGCCTTTCCTCCTCCAGGTTACCTTTCCCACCCAAGTATCAAACCAGCGTTTCTGGCATCTTCTGAATTGGCAGGTGGATTCCTTACCATGAGTCACCTGGGAAGCCCTTTTATTCCCGAGAACACTTTAAAATATAGTTTTAAATCTTAATCTAAATAACACTCAGTTGATAAATTTCTCAATATAAAGGCATTTGGCTTTAAGATTAATACTTTAAAAAATATTATTGACCAGATAAATAGTAAAAATAATCTGGGCAAGTGAATTTTATTTTAAATGTAGTTCATTTATAAATTCAACTCTTTTTGTGAAAGCTAAGCATGGTCATTTTAGAACATTTATAATGTAAATAATACTTTTTACCATAGTTTTAAAAGAGTTATTCTTTGCTACAATTGTTATAATTTTATAATTATGAAGTTGCACCTTTTGCTTTTGGCAAACAACCATTGAAAGTGAAGTTTTAGTTGTTATTTGACCAATAGCACCATATTCAGTTGTAGCTAAAATTTAAAGTAGAATATGATCATTTTCTTTAAGTATTGCATGTGTACAATGTTTCACGTTATATCTCTTACTGCTATCTGTCTACAATGGGTATGATCACATGGTAAGTCTAATAAAAGGGACTCTCTGTTGAGCGCTTGCTATGAGACAAACACTGAGCTACATGCTTCCATTGCAAGAACCTCCCTTAATCTTCACAACAACCCACAAGAGAATCCTCATCCTCCACCCTGCCCCCTGCCCCCATTTTATACAGGAAGGAATCAAGACTCAATGAGGTTAAATATTTCCTCAAATCCATGGCTAGTACGGGATAGAGCTGGGGCTGTAAGGGAAGTCCATCTGAATTCAAAACACAAGCTCTTTTCTCTGCACAGCACTATTTTATTCTCTGGGGGGAAATGGTTGATATAAGACAAATTACGTATCTTAGGACCTTCATTGGTACAGTTCTTTTCAATAAATCAAAGAAGCAACATGTTTTTCTGAATACCTTGCTCAGGACTATGCCAGATACTGTAAAGACAATTAAGAATGTTCTCTCACCATGAAGGACTTCGTAGTCTAGCTCAGGAGACATAACGACAATGTATGACACAATTAGTGAACACTATCAGTTAAAAGTAATTGGTAAAGTAAAATCTGGAGACTATTGATGGTGTAAGCATTTCTGAAACAAAGCACTGTATTGAGGACACTGAATTAACTTTTAGAGTGGGACTATATTAGGACGGGTATCGAAAGAGGANATCAAACCAGCGTTTCTGGCATCTTCTGAATTGGCAGGTGGATTCCTTACCATGAGTCACCTGGGAAGCCCTTTTATTCCCGAGAACACTTTAAAATATAGTTTTAAATCTTAATCTAAATAACACTCAGTTGATAAATTTCTCAATATAAAGGCATTTGGCTTTAAGATTAATACTTTAAAAAATATTATTGACCAGATAAATAGTAAAAATAATCTGGGCAAGTGAATTTTATTTTAAATGTAGTTCATTTATAAATTCAACTCTTTTTGTGAAAGCTAAGCATGGTCATTTTAGAACATTTATAATGTAAATAATACTTTTTACCATAGTTTTAAAAGAGTTATTCTTTGCTACAATTGTTATAATTTTATAATTATGAAGTTGCACCTTTTGCTTTTGGCAAACAACCATTGAAAGTGAAGTTTTAGTTGTTATTTGACCAATAGCACCATATTCAGTTGTAGCTAAAATTTAAAGTAGAATATGATCATTTTCTTTAAGTATTGCATGTGTACAATGTTTCACGTTATATCTCTTACTGCTATCTGTCTACAATGGGTATGATCACATGGTAAGTCTAATAAAAGGGACTCTCTGTTGAGCGCTTGCTATGAGACAAACACTGAGCTACATGCTTCCATTGCAAGAACCTCCCTTAATCTTCACAACAACCCACAAGAGAATCCTCATCCTCCACCCTGCCCCCTGCCCCCATTTTATACAGGAAGGAATCAAGACTCAATGAGGTTAAATATTTCCTCAAATCCATGGCTAGTACGGGATAGAGCTGGGGCTGTAAGGGAAGTCCATCTGAATTCAAAACACAAGCTCTTTTCTCTGCACAGCACTATTTTATTCTCTGGGGGGAAATGGTTGATAAAAGACAAATTACGTATCTTAGGACCTTCATTGGTACAGTTCTTTTCAATAAATCAAAGAAGCAACATGTTTTTCTGAATACCTTGCTCAGGACTATGCCAGATACTGTAAAGACAATTAAGAATGTTCTCTCACCATGAAGGACTTCGTAGTCTAGCTCAGGAGACATAACGACAATGTATGACACAATTAGTGAACACTATCAGTTAAAAGTAATTGGTAAAGTAAAATCTGGAGACTATTGATGGTGTAAGCATTTCTGAAACAAAGCACTGTATTGAGGACACTGAATTAACTTTTAGAGTGGGACTATATTAGGACGGGTATCGAAAGAGGAAAATTCAATGAAGTTGAATTTAAGAAGCCCCTGGAGATTTTTGATTTGGCATAAAGAGGTGTTTTTAAAGTTGTTGTTTTTTTTTTTCCAGAATTATCCAGGGTTTCTTTGAGTAATGTGAGGAATGAAGACATGAGGAAATAATTTTTAAAATTCTAGTAGTAGAACAAGGGCCTGCAACAAGGTGGTGTGGGTGAAAATCTTGAAAAACAAATAATAGATTACCAGGATTAAAATTCTGCTCTCCAATAGTATTTTGCTCACTCTAGATAAGATACTATGATCAAAACAAAGAATACAAAATAACACATTAATATATGGCTGTCAGGATGCTCTGAACAATAAGGAAATTCTAGATACATCCTAATTTAATCCTCATTGCTTTCAGTAAATAGACTTGATCTTGTTATAAGAAAACTGCTCAACCCTGTGAAAGTTAAAAACATTTTTAAAGCCCTCTTTCTCTTTTGTAGTCTCTGAAATAATTAGTTCTCCAGGGAAAGAAAAGAGGATGGCATATTTTTATGGAATCTCTGTAATGCTAACATCAACATGTAATTTAGTATCTGTATGGCACATGGATTTTTTCAATTATTTTCAATATATCAAAATATTTTTATTAATGGTTTTAAAGATTCATTTTCCTAAATCATTATTATATGAGGCCCAATGAAATCTCTTCTTTCCAAATCTTGTAGGTAGGTACAGTATTATAAGGACAGAAGCCTAACAGAATAAGCGCTCAATAAGTATTTTCTGGTTGGATGAACTGGAACATAAATAAATAATCATAATTTATATGGTAATTAATTCAGATCAGACAAAGAAAGATTGCAAAAGCAAAACATGAAATAATTTAGCAGAATTTTCATCTTAGAGATTAATTTTGATTCCAATGGCTTGTTTAAATTCATGGTTTTGTGGTTCCAAGATGTCATAGAAAACTCGTTTTTTGTCAAAATGATCTCTAATAAAAAGTAAATCTTCAATGGAATAGCTATCATTTTTTCCAGTCCAAATGGTCAAGCTGTACCTGCATCAAAACAAGACAGAATTATATAGTTAATAGAGAAAGATAAGAAACAGTGATGAAGAATTCCAAGCCTAAACACAGTCACCCTCATTTGTCTCTAACCCAAATTCACTTAAAAGAAAAATTAATTAGCACTGGTGGAACTGTATTTTCCTATTTCATTCCTTCATCAACATCAAAGGGCTAGAGAGAATAAGTTAGGTAACCTTCATATGACTTTAGAAACCCAGAATGGTTAGCACTGTAAATAGGCCCAATTTCGGACAAAAGAACAGAGGAGATTGTGTTGTTGATCAAGGAATCTGTTCCCTACACAAAACCGCAGCTCTAACCTGGTTTCTTCAGTAGCCAGGCCAGAGTCAAAAGCATGACTGGAAGGGACAGTGAAGAGATACAGTTGTCACTGACATTCCCAACATTCATATCCACTTCAAGTAGCCCTGCTATCCCTTCTGGGGTTTCTGTATGAGATATAAGAATGCCAAAGAGAATAAACCGAGATCTATTTCTGGAGTCAAAAAACAATAATAATATATGCAGATTGATTATGGATGTAAGAATATGCTCAGAAATTAAAACGCTACTTAAATCATATATTTTCATTTCTTCCGGTGACATTACTATTACACTGTTCTTATTAGAATTTAGAGAAATGCAAATCTCTTAAGTATTTTCATATTTATTTTCCTCATAAGCATGTCAGATTCCAGGAGAAAATCTCCAAAGCAGCTGTTCTACTAAAGATGGGAAAACTGTCTAACCAATATATATATTCTTTTTATTATACTGACACATTACTGTCCCTAAGGGTGATAACACCATTCTGGAAGTGTAACAAAGGAAGTACTTTGGATTTTGATCTATAAGAGTATTATGCGACACACCCAAAAGAATTTTAAACTACAGTGGGGAACACAGGAAAAAAATAAGAATTACTCTAAAAACATATTTTTGCTAAAATGGCATTTTTATTACTTTATTCAAGCACCATGGAGACAAACCTTATAAAAAGACACATATGAATTTAGGTTAAAAGAAGAGCTTTCCAGTGTTATTTTGCCTCTTTTAATCCTCCCACTATGGTATACAAACTAAAATAGGAAAAATAAAATTGCCTAAGAGTATTTTAAATTGCATTCATTCAAATCACCTCTCAGGTTTCATTTTTAAAGCTCTTTCCACTGTGAAATAACACATATAAGAAAAGATGCATAAAACATAAATGTAAATTGTGACGAATTATTATAAAATGAACTCCAGTGTAACACAACAGAAACCAAGAAAAGAACCCTGCCAGCACCTTAGGAGACACCTGGATATCAGAGCCCCATCACAGCCTCACCTCTCCCTGGGAGTTCTCACAACCTAGACTTTTCAGTTGCCATCTTCTTTACCACCTGTATATTCATCCTAAACAACACAGTTTAATTTTTGCCTGTTAATAAATTTTATATAAGTGGAATCATATAGGATGTAATATTTTTGGTATTGCTTCTTTTGCTGAATATTTTTTGTGAAATGTATTCAAGTTGAAACATGTAGCCACAGTTTATTCATTTTCTTTGGAAAATAGTTTAGCAATATCCACTAAAATTGAAAATATGAACACCCTATGACCTAGAAATTCTATTTCTAGAAACTCCTTCTTTTTATAATCTTTAGGCACATTTGCACCAGGATGTATGTGTGTGCTCACATTTATGTATATATACATATATATATATATATATATATGAACGTTCACAACACCAATTTTTGCAATAGACAAAACCATGAAATAATCCAAATATCATTCAATAATAGATGAACTCTGATGTGCACACAACAGAATACAGAATTCATTATAAATTCTGATTAGAGCCCTTTTGATATACAAAAATATTCCCCAACTCTGCCTAACCTGTTCATATTCTTCATGGTGATTTTTGATGGAAAGAATTTCCAAACTTTAATGTGTTCAAATTACTCAAACATATCCTTTATGGCTAATGGTTTTTGTGTCTTGCTTAAGAATTCTTTCCTATCCCTAACAGTCCTGGAAGCATTGATACTCTAGGGAGCAATGATTACACTAAAATCCCAGATTTTGCTTTCTAAATACCACCTGCTACTATAATCAAGAAGGGATCCTTGAAGAAGTGACTGATTTGGGAATTGGGACAAGGACATGATTAGCTTGCCAAGAATGCAAGACCTGAGATCAAGCATGAGGAAATATTGAACTGACTGAGACTGAGGATATTTTTCATAATAAAAGGCCTGTAGTCTTTAAGACTGTTATATGTATGAAAGGAAAGGAAAAATTGAGGAAGAATTTTGAAAGAGATTGATGCAAACTAAATGCAGTGCATGTTCTTAGAGAGTTTCATAGACCACAAGGAAATAAGGATTGTTGGAATGGCTGATAAATTTGAATGGGATCTGGAGACTATAGGGGCAGTTTTGCCTTAATGCTGATTTCCTGGTTGGGAGGCTACACAGTAGAAATACAGAAGTGCATTCTTGTGTGGGTAAGTCTACATTGGAGGACTTCAGGATATGAGACATCATAACAGAAAAAAGAAACAGAAAAAAAGAAAGAAAAGCAGATAGGGGAGAGAGAAGGACAGAGGAAGAAAGACTGGATAAACAATTTGGGAACATGGGTAAAGGAGATGTTGCAACTTTTCTGTTGGTTTAAAATTATTTTTATGACAGTAAGTTACCCTTGAAACAGTCAGTGAAAAATAAAATAAAAATTATATTTATATTATTTGGTGGCTCAGATGGTGAAGAGTCCGCCTGCAATGCTGGAAACCCAGGTTTGATCCCTGGGTTGGGAAGATCCCCTGGAGAAGGGAATGGCAACCCTCTCCAGTATTCTTGCCTGGAGAATTTCATGGACAGAGGAGCCTGGTGGGCTACTATCCATGGGGTCACAAAGAGTCGGACACGACTGAGCCTCTAACACTAAGCACCAGGTTGGTTTCAACGTTGAGTTTATTCAGACTCAAGTACAGGCTATTTGAATGTTATTTTTAACATCCTAGGAAATGTAAAAAGAAAGAAAGGTCCTTAGTTTTTTTCTAATGAAATGTCCATGATATTGATACCCAAAACTGAGAAAGAAAAAACTACAGACCAATCTCACTTTAAAATGCTGAAATTCTAACTAAAATATTAGCAATAAAATTCAGCAGACTGTAAAAGAATGATAAATCTCAATCAAGAGGGATGTGTGGATGATTCAATATATAAAATGCTAATATAATTTATTTTATTAATATGTAATGTGAGAAAATATCATTATTTTCATAAAAACTGAAAAAAGCATTTAGTAAAATCTCTACCCACAGGAATATGGATATTTCTCTAATATTTGGGTATATACTTCTCTTACTCTCTAAAATATACTGAATTAGCAAACTGGGTCCTTTTCTGGATGATTTGTGATAATTATTTGTTAGAATTGTTTACAACCATGTAACATATGTGTTGAGGGCAGTTTCACCAGAATCTTTTCATTTCTACATATTCAAATGTATCAAAATTTCCTTTTATTGCTTCTGGGTTTTGTGCTTTACAAGAAGGGTTTTCTCCATTCTGAAACTATACATACATACAAAAATAATCAATTGTGTTTTCTTTATGCATTTATTGTTTGGCATTCAAGTCTTTAATTCATCTGGAATTTATTTTGGAGGAAGATTAAGGAAGGTCATTTACTTTGTTTTTCCTACAATGTAGCCTGTCTCAATACAAGTTATTGAACTTTTGCACCAATGATCTGAAACACAAGCCTTTTCCTATCCTAAGTTCCATGATAGAGCTGAGTTTATTTCTGGGCTTTCCCTGCTGTCCTATTGATTAGCCTATTAAAAAACATAGTATCAAAACTGTTTCACTATCTGTAGCTTTATAATATTTAATACATGGTCCAACAAATTTTTATGACATGATAAAATAACAAAATTTGGGGGATTCCTTGGCAGTCCAGTGGTTAGGACTTGGTACTTTCACTGCCGAGGGTATAGATTCAGTCTCTGGTTAGGGAACTAAGATCTCACAAGCTGCACAGCAAAAAAAAATTAATTTTTAAAATAAAATTTGTATATGGAAAAGACTTGGAATTATGACAGAATTCAAAGGGAAATTATTGTATCCACTTATAACTTTTTGTGAATGTATAGCATATTGAAAAAAATGACACATTTACTGGATACCTATTATGGGCAAAAGGTTTCGTGTGGAATAGAGGTGAAAGACCTGATATTAAGATTCATCAAGGAGCTACATTCCAGGGAGGAAGTCTGAGCACTGACAAGAATCAGCGTCCATCTTCTGTCTCTCTCTGTCACACACACTGTCTGTATGATCGGTTTCCATCTTTCACACACACTTTCATCTTTCACACACACTCACGTGTACACACTACACGGTCAAACTTACACATACCTGTGTGATTGCTTCAACAGCCAAAGTAACTGAGAACAAGACTGCCTGACTAATGCTGCTCTGATGGGAAATGTTACAGGCTGATTTAGTTCGTTACATATATATTCCATCTCTTTCACCATTGTCCAACTGTAACCTGAAGTGAAAAGAAAGAAATTTAATTTTTCTCACCAGAATCCTAAAAAGTCAATTAAGTAAAAATTAAATTATATACAAATATCTAATTTCATAGGTAATTCACTAAAATTTCCATTTGGATTCAGAAAAAGTCCATGGACTGTAACCTATCAGGCTCCTCCGACCATGGGATTTTCCAGGCAAGAATACTAGAGTGGGTTGCCATTTCCTTCTCCAGGGGATCTTCCTGACCCAGGGATCAAATCCAGGTCTCCTGCATTGCAGGCAGACGCTTTTACCATCTGAGCCACCAGGAAAGGATAAAAATTAAATTATATATGATTATGTAAATTCATAGGTAATTCATTAAAATTTCCATTTGGATTCAGAGAAAGTAGTATACCACTTAATGCAGGAAAATATTCTGAGTGGGATGCAGATAAAAAAATTACATCTAAAGTCATGTCACAAGTGAACGAGAACAAAAAAAGCAAAAAAACTGAAACCTTAGAAAAGAATTGATTAATCTATCAAGTACAAAAAAGGAAATGTTGGCACTATATATATATATGATTTAAAATTCTAAGGCTCTGCATCATTAATTTACTCTATAAACTTAGATTTTCCGCTTGTGTTAAGCTTTCTTTTCCAGAAAAAAGATGGTTGCTAGGTACTTATGAGCTATTTAGGTAATAATTAACTTCAATTTTTTTTGAAATGTGGGGGCCAGTCCAAATTACTTACACATTTTATCTAAAATAGAAATAGTATTTGAATTGGCTTTTATATGTGTGTTTTGTGTTTTAAGTCAAGTTTAGACATTGTGGAAAATATATCTGCCTATTTATAAACAGCTTCAGGAAAAAAATGTATATTTTAAAAATAACCCCTAAACTCTATCAAAAGTAGGTTGAAAAAGTATTGGTCTGTAAAGGAACAGTTTACTAAAAGCCTATAAGCAGCTAAATTCCTCATGAAAGAAGGGAAAGGTCTGCTTTCTTTTAAAATCTAGAGAATTGTATCTTTTTAATTAGAAAAAGGGGCTGCTAACATAAGCTATTACTTACATTACTACAAACATAAACTCTCTTTCCTAAAATTTGTAGCATAAGAAGTAAGGGAAGATAAAACACATGGTGGTAATGACCATCGGCCAGCAAGGGAAAAGTAGCCTGGAAATGGTCAACATCAACACGACTTAAAGACCCAGACATGGTTTAATTCAGTTCAAGCCTGAGATTAAAGTCAGAGTTAGACTAAACTGTGACTAAAAAGAGATCAGAAGCAGTATGGAAGCTATTAAATTGTTTCTAGTTTACCTTCTTTAAACACTTTGAATTATAGGCTATATCATTTACTAATAAAATGATTAGAAAATTAAAATAGAACAAATTTAAAGTATACTGTTTTTCTCTCGATTATATCAATTGTTGGTCCAGGCGTTATAACCTAAATGTCACTACGCAACCAGATAGCAGTTACTCTAATCTCATGTTAGATTTTAAAACTTTACCTCTAAAGACAGTAATAGCAAATAAATAAATTTTAAAACGCCCTAAACACAAGATCAAGGCTAACATTTCCATAAACTCTAAATATCTTCTTGGTTAGTTATTTTTACCATGTGTTCACATGTCCCAGAGCATCTGATTTTACTGGATCCCTGATTTAGGATCCCTAATTAGTGATTTTACTGGACAATCATTAAATAGGGATGTATGAAGAAAAAGATGAATCCATATAGTGTAATAAGTTTCTTCCAGGAAAAAGAAGCTGAATACCAGGTCCATCGAAAAGAGTACATGAAGAGAAAGAAGAAATTTCCCTGAGGGGAAAGTCTCGTGGCCTCCCACACCCTCTGTCTAGCTAGAGGGTGTGAGGGCACCAAGCTTCTTTTCTAGCAGTCTACATTTCGAGGACCTTCTAATATCAAGGGAACAGAATTCATGCTCTTCAACCACATATCCCCTACTTCTGGCCTTACATCACTTAAAAATATTTTATTACCACTTCTTTATCTTTCATCCAACACAGAGAGTTTGCTTCAAAGTAAAAGAAAAAAAAAGAGTATAGAATGCTCTATAAATATAAAGAGACCAACTAAGAATTTGCTTGAAGTATGTAAAGGGGCAGCTTTGGTTATTCTAGACCTTACAAATAAATATTTTCTGTGGAAGCCTGGTGACAAAATGTCAGCAGTGAACGAGATCGATCTGAAATAACAGAAGGAAGAGTCATACACACATCTTTAGGGCCAGATCTTTCTCTCCATTAGGCTCTTGGATTTATAGAACATGGTTTTGGTTTGTATTAAAGGTATTATTTTTATATCTGAATGTATAAAAGGAACACATATTTTAAATTCTCACCTTCATTGACTTTCTCAGGATGCCATCCTGTTGTCCAACCCAGGGAAAATGTCACATCTGGAAAGAAGGATGTCACAGTGTCTATAAAAGGCTTTGCATCCACTACTCTGCTACTTCCATTTGGACCAGGAAGAACATCAGCATTAATCCACACTGGACGCTTCAAATGCCTCTTGACATTTTCCAAGAGCATCATGGATGGTTCTACAGCTGCCAAACTAAAAACAATTTGTAGTCAATGAGATACATTCCTAAAGTAAAAAGTTCTTTTAGACTAGTGGCTTTAACATTCTCAAATTCATAATAAAAGTATAATATCATAATGCTTGAATTAAATAAAATCAAAGATTACATATCACCAGAGGGGAAAGTTAACATGTGCCATATCTTAAAATACTGATTTATACTTATTATTCATGAAGGTACTTAAAAGCTCTATAAATGTATGAATAATGCCACTACCTATAGACAGAAGTTTCAAAACCCTGTATTATGATCACTCAGTATAAAAATAGTTTAAGAAAAGACACAAACATTCACTCATCAAAGAATGTATAAATAGGATTTAAAAATTAAACATACAACCTGCAAGTTCCAGTTTATGAAAATACCCAAAGTGCACTCAGACACCATGTCTCTAACACTGGCGAATGACCTTGGGAAAAAGAGCCTCTTTCCCTTTATGTATTCTTGTGAGAGTCTGGATGCACAAACACATTTCTAAAAATGACTGCAAAATGCAAAATTAAAACACTTTCTTAAAGCTTTTATAAACTTCATTTTTCTCCTCTACTGTAAACATCTTTTCTGAAAACTCGAGACAACTACATTTTAGTTACTTTTAAACTAAAAAACAACTTCATTCCTTTTACTTCCCGACGTCTTCTTGGACGAATACATTTTGAAATAATAAAGCTTTGAACAGCCAATATAATTTTTACTTTTAAAAAATACAAACACAAACTTTATTGGAAAACTACACTACATGCAATCTTGAGTCACTTCTGAATCTTTGAGGCCTATGCATATTTCTCAGAAAAGTAGCTTTGAAGGAACACAATGACTGGGGGCACTAAGAGTCTGGGAGGTGGATATTGGGAGGGAGAACACGCAGCACCCCTTGTCAGTCTTCAACTTTTCCTCTTAATGAACTGGAGTCCTCCCGCCTATGCTTCCGCCACTCTTCCCTCACTCCTTTTGGGCTTCCTACTTTATGAGCAGAAACTGATAATGTCATCATTGTTGTTCGTTGTGTTAAGTCACCAGTCATGTCTGACTCTTTGCAACCCCATGGCCTGCAGCACAGCAGGCTTCCCTATCCCTCACCATCTCCCAGAGTTTGCCCAAGTTCATGTCGATTGCATCAGTGACGCCATCCAACCATCTCATCCTCTGTTGCTCTCTTTTCCTGCCTTTGCAGTCTTTCCCAGCATCAGGGTCTTTTCCAATGAGCCAGCTGTTTACATCAGATGACCAGAGTATTGGAGCTTCAGCTTCAGCATCAGTTCTTCCAAGGAGTATTCAGGGTTGATTTTTCCTTTAAAATTGACTGGTTTTAATGGCTGAGTAATACTCCATTGTGTGTATGTACCACAGCTTTCTTATCCATTCATCTGCTGATGGACATCTAGGTTGCTTCCATGTCCTGGCTATTATAAACAGTGCTGCAATGAATATTGGGGTACACATGTCTCTTTTAATTCTGATTTCCTCAGTGTGTATGCCACATTGAAACATGTATAATATCATGGTTCGATGCAGGATACAGGATGCTTGGGGCTGGTGCACTGGGATGACCCAGAGGAATGGTACGGGGAGGGAGGTGGGAGCGGGGTTCAGGATTGGGAACACGTGTACACCCATGGTGGATTCATGTTGATGTGTGGCAAAACCAATACAATATTGTAAAGTAAAATAATAATAATAAATTGACTGGTTTGATCTCCTTGCTTTAAGTCTCCTCCAGCATCACAGTTCAAAAGCATCAATTCTTCAGCGCTCTGCCTTCTTTATAGTTCAGCTCTCAAATCCGTACATGACTACTAGAAAGATCATAGCCTCGACTACATGGACCTTTGTCAGCAAAGTGATGTCTTTTTTTTTCTGGTCTTTGTTTTTTAACACACTGTTTTAGGTCTGTCATAGCTTTCTTGCCAAGAAGCAATCGTCTTCTAATTTCATGGCTGTAGTTATCATCCGCAGTGATTTTAGAGCCTAAGAAGAAAAAATCTGTCACTGCTTCCACCTTTTCCCTTCCATTTGCCATGAAGTCAAAGGACCAGATGCCAGGATCTTTGTTTTTTTAATATTTAGTTTTAAGTTGGCTTTTTCACTCTCCTCCTTCACCCTCATCAGGAGACTCTTTTAAGAATTCCTCTTCGCTTTCTACCATTAGAGTGGTATCATCAGCATATCTGAGGTTGTTGATATTTCTCCCAGCAATCTTGATTCCAGTTTGTAACTCATTCAGCCTGGCATTTTGCATAACGTGCTCTGTGTTTAAGTTAAACAAACAGGGAGACAATAAACAGCCTTTTCATATTCTTTTCTCAATCCTGAACCACTCAGTTGTTCCATAAGGGTTCTAACTTTGCTTCTTGACCCACATACAGGTTTCCCAGGAGACAAATAAGATGGTCTGGTATTACCATCTCTCTAAGAGTTTTTCAGTTTGTTATGATACACACAGTCAAAGACTTTAGCATAGTCAATGAAACAGAGATAGATATTTTTCTGGAATTCCCTTGCTTTCTCTGTGTTCCAGGGAATGTTGGCAATTTGATCTCTGGTTCCTCTGTCTTTTCTAAACCCAGTTTGGAGATTGGAAGCTCTCAGTTCATGTAATGCTGAAGCCTAGCTTGGAGGATTTTGAGCATAACTTTACTAGCCTGGGAGATGAGTACAATTGTCTGGTGGTTTGAACATTCTTTAGTACTACCCTTCTTGGGAATTGGGATGAGGACTGACCTTTTCCAGTCCTGCGGCCACTGCTGGGTTTTCCAAATTTGCTGAAATATTGAGTGCAGCACTTTCATAGCATCATCTCTTAGGATTTTAAATAGGTCTGCAGGGATTCCATCATCTCCACTGACTTTATTGGCAGCAGCACTTCCTAAGGCCCACAATGTGATTTCATACTCCACAATGTTCAGCTCTGAGTGAGAGACTACACCATCATCATTAGCTGGGTCATTAAACTCTTTTTTTGTGTATTCTTTCCATCTCTTCTTGATCTCTTCTGCTTCTATAGGGTCATATTTATTAGTGAGCAAGGACACTGTTCGCTAAAACCAGAGGAAATAAGCCTCTCTTTAACTCTGCTCCCATGTAAAAAGCTGTTTTTTTTTCTCATTCTTATACCTCTGAAATATGGGCCCTAGATTATAGTGGATTAATAAACTCTAATGCAAGAACTTGAGAGATTCTAATATAGATGCTGTTATTTCTCTGTTTCAAATGCTTTCTGCCTTGAATGGTATCAACGCTGTGCTAAAAACCACAATTCTGAGATCTGGCCAACTGTACTTCCTACGAAATTCTCTCATTTTTAGTACCTTGTACCTATTACAAGGTACTTAAGCAACTTGTACTATTACTCTGAAGCTTGTTTACCTATTACCTGTACCTATTACAAGGTACTTAAGCAACTTATACCTATTATTCCAAAGCTTGCTTGTCTGCAAGTCCCCAGCAGCAGCTAAGTGCTGGTGGGGTTCTGCTCTTCAGAAGTGGAGTAGAAGGAAACCTGAAACTAATCCACACATGTCTTACAGCTGACCTCCTCTCCTTTTCTAGAAACGATTCTGCTTTCTTAAGAAATCTGGTGTCTGTGGAGTTGGGTTAATCACTAACTTCCTGTTTATATTCAACAGGAAGCTTCTTAGCCTTTCTCAATTTAGTAAACTGACATTAGGCTGTTTAACGATGGCTCGCCATCTGATAATATCTAGTCTCAGCACATTCTGCCCCAAACTGACATTGCAACAGCATATGTTAGGTGTCTATCACGTGCAAAGCACTGCACAGTTAGACATAAAGAGCTATGACACAGAACATAATGAAGTAAGATTTTAATATACTTTTTAATATTTTTATTTTCATATTTAATGATTTAATATTTTAATTAACTACTAACAAAATATTATAACTATTAATATTTAACTATTTAATATTTTAATATTCTTTTACATGTAGATGTTTTAATTATCACTAATGCAAAAGACTATAGTACCGCCACTTTGCCTTTCCATTAAGAAAAACAAAATATTAAGAAAAACACAAAATCTTACTTAGGAAAAAATTAAGTTTTAATTTCTGGAACTTTACAAAATAATTACAAAATTTTTCTGGAAGAGTAAATGTGGAGGAAACATCATATTTAGGGAGGAAAAAAAAAAGACTGAGGATAAACTTTTGCCCAACAGCAAAATGCAATGTTTACTACAAAGAATAATATACTATAATCCTAGCCTGGAAGACTCAATGCATAAATATTTAAAATAACAATTCTCTCCCAATTAATCTATAAATTCCTTTGTTCCTTTATCTGGAAGATGAGAATAGGAAGAACCTACATTTTAGGACTGTTATAAAGATTAAATAATCGAATTAACATTCAATGCTCTTAGACCATGGGGGAGGAAATGGCAACCACTCCAGTGTTCTCACCTGGAAAAATCCCATGGACAGAGGAGCCTGGTGGGCTATAGTTCATGGGGTTGTGAAGAGTCAGACACAACTGAGTAACTAAACCACCATCACAGAGAACACTGAGATGCTCTAGGAAGCCTGGAACCTGGTCCTAGCTCAGTTCTCAAGTTTAGCTGTTGTCACGTAACCTCTTTAGGACTAAGTTCCTTTGTCCATAAAATGGAGCTGGACTACTCACCATTCTAAAAGCTTTAAGATCTTACAATAGCTTTCATTCACAGTATAAAGAGGTTTACTAGTATATTTAGTCCCACAACAAATGAAAAGGCAAGGAGATCTAAAGTTTTGCTCGCCGAGCATTAATGATTAAATACTTATTGGGTTTTTTAAAACCCTATGAAGAAGATTTCCAATCCTTATTCATTTCTTGAGGTGATTCAATTTTAAAATACTGTTCAGAGATAAAGTAAGTTTACCACACATCCTATATTCTCACAGCAGTTGCCTTCATGGGTCTCATGAAGAGCTTTTATGGTGTCACAATGAATCCCTGGCTCTACCTATAATTTTTACACTGCCAAAATACCACAAAAGTAAAACTTTTCGTGATGGTCACGGAGAAGGAAATGATACTTAATCTTGCTCTCCTCATTATCAATGTTTCTAAAACATTATTTTTAAGAAACTCTTCAGTAATCAAAGAATTCTAAATAATTTCCCAAATATAATAACACAAATCAAGTAGGAAATGGATTAACTAACCCAACTACTGCCAACTCTGTCTCAGACTACTTCTTAATGAAAGGAGCATCTTAAATGTATTGTTCTATGGACTTGTATTGCTCCATGACTTTCCTGGTGGCTCAGATGGTAAAGCGTCTGCCTATAACGGAGGAGACCTGGGTTTAATCCCTGGGTCGGGAAGATCCTCTGGAGAAGGAAACGGCAACCCACTCCAGTACTCTTGCCTGGAAAATACCATGGACAGAGAAACCTGGTGAGCTACAGTCCATGGGGTCACAAAGAGTCGGACACGACTGAGCGACTTCACTTTCTCTCAAACGGATTTGTGGACATAGTGGGGGAAGAAGAGGGTGAGACAAACTGACAGAGTAACACTGAAATATATACAATACTATGTGCAAAACAGATAGCTAATGGGAAGCTGCTGTGTAACACAGGGAGCTCAGCCCAGTGACCTGTGATGACCTAGAAGAGTGGGATGGTGGGCGACAGGAAAGTTCANGCAGTGATTTTAGAGCCTAAGAAGAAAAAATCTGTCACTGCTTCCACCTTTTCCCTTCCATTTGCCATGAAGTCAAAGGACCAGATGCCAGGATCTTTGTTTTTTTAATATTTAGTTTTAAGTTGGCTTTTTCACTCTCCTCCTTCACCCTCATCAGGAGACTCTTTTAAGAATTCCTCTTCGCTTTCTACCATTAGAGTGGTATCATCAGCATATCTGAGGTTGTTGATATTTCTCCCAGCAATCTTGATTCCAGTTTGTAACTCATTCAGCCTGGCATTTTGCATAACGTGCTCTGTGTTTAAGTTAAACAAACAGGGAGACAATAAACAGCCTTTTCATACTCTTTTCTCAATCCTGAACCACTCAGTTGTTCCATAAGGGTTCTAACTTTGCTTCTTGACCCACATACAGGTTTCCCAGGAGACAAATAAGATGGTCTGGTATTACCATCTCTCTAAGAGTTTTTCAGTTTGTTATGATACACACAGTCAAAGACTTTAGCATAGTCAATGAAACAGAGATAGATATTTTTCTGGAATTCCCTTGCTTTCTCTGTGTTCCAGGGAATGTTGGCAATTTGATCTCTGGTTCCTCTGTCTTTTCTAAACCCAGTTTGGAGATTGGAAGCTCTCAGTTCATGTAATGCTGAAGCCTAGCTTGGAGGATTTTGAGCATAACTTTACTAGCCTGGGAGATGAGTACAATTGTCTGGTGGTTTGAACATTCTTTAGTACTACCCTTCTTGGGAATTGGGATGAGGACTGACCTTTTCCAGTCCTGCGGCCACTGCTGGGTTTTCCAAATTTGCTGAAATATTGAGTGCAGCACTTTCATAGCATCATCTCTTAGGATTTTAAATAGGTCTGCAGGGATTCCATCATCTCCACTGACTTTATTGGCAGCAGCACTTCCTAAGGCCCACAATGTGATTTCATACTCCACAATGTTCAGCTCTGAGTGAGAGACTACACCATCATCATTAGCTGGGTCATTAAACTCTTTTTTTGTGTATTCTTTCCATCTCTTCTTGATCTCTTCTGCTTCTATAGGGTCATATTTATTAGTGAGCAAGGACACTGTTCGCTAAAACCAGAGGAAATAAGCCTCTCTTTAACTCTGCTCCCATGTAAAAAGCTGTTTTTTTTTCTCATTCTTATACCTCTGAAATATGGGCCCTAGATTATAGTGGATTAATAAACTCTAATGCAAGAACTTGAGAGATTCTAATATAGATGCTGTTATTTCTCTGTTTCAAATGCTTTCTGCCTTGAATGGTATCAACGCTGTGCTAAAAACCACAATTCTGAGATCTGGCCAACTGTACTTCCTACGAAATTCTCTCATTTTTAGTACCTTGTACCTATTACAAGGTACTTAAGCAACTTGTACTATTACTCTGAAGCTTGTTTACCTATTACCTGTACCTATTACAAGGTACTTAAGCAACTTATACCTATTATTCCAAAGCTTGCTTGTCTGCAAGTCCCCAGCAGCAGCTAAGTGCTGGTGGGGTTCTGCTCTTCAGAAGTGGAGTAGAAGGAAACCTGAAACTAATCCACACATGTCTTACAGCTGACCTCCTCTCCTTTTCTAGAAACGATTCTGCTTTCTTAAGAAATCTGGTGTCTGTGGAGTTGGGTTAATCACTAACTTCCTGTTTATATTCAACAGGAAGCTTCTTAGCCTTTCTCAATTTAGTAAACTGACATTAGGCTGTTTAACGATGGCTCGCCATCTGATAATATCTAGTCTCAGCACATTCTGCCCCAAACTGACATTGCAACAGCATATGTTAGGTGTCTATCACGTGCAAAGCACTGCACAGTTAGACATAAAGAGCTATGACACAGAACATAATGAAGTAAGATTTTAATATACTTTTTAATATTTTTATTTTCATATTTAATGATTTAATATTTTAATTAACTACTAACAAAATATTATAACTATTAATATTTAACTATTTAATATTTTAATATTCTTTTACATGTAGATGTTTTAATTATCACTAATGCAAAAGACTATAGTACCGCCACTTTGCCTTTCCATTAAGAAAAACAAAATATTAAGAAAAACACAAAATCTTACTTAGGAAAAAATTAAGTTTTAATTTCTGGAACTTTACAAAATAATTACAAAATTTTTCTGGAAGAGTAAATGTGGAGGAAACATCATATTTAGGGAGGAAAAAAAAAAGACTGAGGATAAACTTTTGCCCAACAGCAAAATGCAATGTTTACTACAAAGAATAATATACTATAATCCTAGCCTGGAAGACTCAATGCATAAATATTTAAAATAACAATTCTCTCCCAATTAATCTATAAATTCCTTTGTTCCTTTATCTGGAAGATGAGAATAGGAAGAACCTACATTTTAGGACTGTTATAAAGATTAAATAATCGAATTAACATTCAATGCTCTTAGACCATGGGGGAGGAAATGGCAACCACTCCAGTGTTCTCACCTGGAAAAATCCCATGGACAGAGGAGCCTGGTGGGCTATAGTTCATGGGGTTGTGAAGAGTCAGACACAACTGAGTAACTAAACCACCATCACAGAGAACACTGAGATGCTCTAGGAAGCCTGGAACCTGGTCCTAGCTCAGTTCTCAAGTTTAGCTGTTGTCACGTAACCTCTTTAGGACTAAGTTCCTTTGTCCATAAAATGGAGCTGGACTACTCACCATTCTAAAAGCTTTAAGATCTTACAATAGCTTTCATTCACAGTATAAAGAGGTTTACTAGTATATTTAGTCCCACAACAAATGAAAAGGCAAGGAGATCTAAAGTTTTGCTCGCCGAGCATTAATGATTAAATACTTATTGGGTTTTTTAAAACCCTATGAAGAAGATTTCCAATCCTTATTCATTTCTTGAGGTGATTCAATTTTAAAATACTGTTCAGAGATAAAGTAAGTTTACCACACATCCTAGATTCTCACAGCAGTTGCCTTCATGGGTCTCATGAAGAGCTTTTATGGTGTCACAATGAATCCCTGGCTCTACCTATAATTTTTACACTGCCAAAATACCACAAAAGTAAAACTTTTCGTGATGGTCACGGAGAAGGAAATGATACTTAATCTTGCTCTCCTCATTATCAATGTTTCTAAAACATTATTTTTAAGAAACTCTTCAGTAATCAAAGAATTCTAAATAATTTCCCAAATATAATAACACAAATCAAGTAGGAAATGGATTAACTAACCCAACTACTGCCAACTCTGTCTCAGACTACTTCTTAATGAAAGGAGCATCTTAAATGTATTGTTCTATGGACTTGTATTGCTCCATGACTTTCCTGGTGGCTCAGATGGTAAAGCGTCTGCCTATAACGGAGGAGACCTGGGTTTAATCCCTGGGTCGGGAAGATCCTCTGGAGAAGGAAACGGCAACCCACTCCAGTACTCTTGCCTGGAAAATACCATGGACAGAGAAACCTGGTGAGCTACAGTCCATGGGGTCACAAAGAGTCGGACACGACTGAGCGACTTCACTTTCTCTCAAATGGATTTGTGGACATAGTGGGGGAAGAAGAGGGTGAGACAAACTGACAGAGTAACACTGAAATATATACAATACTATGTGCAAAACAGATAGCTAATGGGAAGCTGCTGTGTAACACAGGGAGCTCAGCCCAGTGACCTGTGATGACCTAGAAGAGTGGGATGGTGGGCGACAGGAAAGTTCAAGAGAGAGGGGATACACACACACACACACACACACACACACACAGCTTATTCACTTCATTGTACAGCAGAAACTAACACAACATTGTAAAGGAATTATCCTCCAATTAAAAATTTTTAAAGGTATTGGGAGTTATTCACATAGAAAAAAAAAAATTACCATTCTATATTACAATGGTCAGTTATGATAAATTCCTTTATAAAAATTAACTTAAGGTTAGCCTCAAAACGTTCCCAAGAAAAAATATTAGCAGANAACTATTCAGATACATTATCCAGATACACAGTTGAGTTGGATGTGTAAATTGAGTAAATTTGTACATTTTTACAATAAAATATGAGATTACAAAGAAATCTTTCTGTTGGAACAGGGCACTTCAAGCTATGCCCCATCCCTCTGATGATACACCTTCATTCTTCTGCACTGCTGCAGCCAAAATGGGTTCTTTGTAGGAAAAGGCTAACTAAACTGCTACAGTGTTCATCTACATAAGATTACAGATGGAGTTAGCACACTCAAAGGCTTGGTTTCCAGTCCAGGCATAAATACTGCCCAAGGCATTATAAATTAGCATTCAATGGCTTCATTCATCCATTCAACAAATATTTTTGAGCCTCTCCTGAGCAAGCTGTGAAAGACATAGAAATACGTATGACATACAATCNTTTCCAGTCCAGGCATAAATACTGCCCAAGGCATTATAAATTAGCATTCAATGGCTTCATTCATCCATTCAACAAATATTTTTGAGCCTCTCCTGAGCAAGCTGTGAAAGACATAGAAATACGTATGACATACAATCATTATCTTAAACATTTTACTTAAATCACTACTATATATAAGCAATGGAGAAGGAAATGGCAACCCACTGCAGTGTTCTTGCCTGGAGAATCCCAGGGACGGGGAAGCCTCGTGGGCTTCCGTCTATGGGGTCACACAGAGTCGGACACGACTAAAGCGACAGCATATATAAGCAAATTCAATAATACATGAGAACTTTAAAATAAGGCATAGTAAAGGTAAATCATTTCTGGAAAATGAGGAAGTTCTTCCATTAGGAAAATCTGTTCATTTTGTAAATAAAATGAGATCTTTTATATGAATGTTTATGTTAGCCAAGAATTTACACTTGAATCATCTAAGACTCTGGTACCTGCAAATATGACCAGATTTTTAAAAAAAAAACTGACTTACTTCTCAGTGCCTCATTCACTTGCACCTTGTGGTTAGCTGCATGATACCAGATGATTTGGGCGCCATCTTCTGTTGTGATCTGGTTATTTCTCAGAAAATATTCCAGTATATTTTCACTCCAAGATCCTGAAATGACAGCATTCATATTAAAAATAATTTTATAGAGTATTTTTTAATAAAAAGGGCACAGCTTATATTGATGGAGAAAAATATAGCAATAAAACTGAGAAAAGATTTTTTAAAATTAAGAACCAGTATTAAGATGGGTTTCCCAGGTGGTGCTAGTGGTAAAGAATCTGCTTGCCAATGCAGGAGACGCAAGAGATGAGGGTTCGATCCCTGAGTAGGGAAGATCCCCTGGAGGAGGGCATGGCAATCCACTCGAGTATTCTTGCCTGGAGAATCCTATGGACAGTAAAGCCTGGTGAGCTACAGTCCACAGGGTCACAAAGAGTCAGACATGACTGAAACGACTCGGCACACATTAAGATGTGACAAATATAAAGATATATATTTATATATGAATATGCTATAAATGTGGAATAGGAAATGGCAACCCCTCCAGTATTCTTGCCTGGAGGATCCCATGGACAGAGGAGCCTGGTGGGCTAGAGTCCATGGGGTCACAAAGAGTTGGACACGACTGAGTACACACACATGCATGCTATATATGATGTAAGTAATAGTAAACATTTAGGATAGTCTGAGCCTCAGACATGTAAAGAAAAAGCAGGAAGGAAAAACAACTGTTAAGAAGCAGATATTTTAATGTAGGAATTTTCACATGCTATCTTCTCCCCAATTCTAGCCCCATAATTAAGTAAAATGTATATAAAGCCAAAGCTATATTAACAACATCAAGATTTTGTAGAACTTAAACTCTCCACCTGAGGCTCCATTCTATATTTATATTAACCATTAGAATTTTAAATTATGCATTTAAACATGCACGCATGCAAAATCGCGTCAGTTGTATCTGACTCTTTTCGACCCTATGGACTGTAGTCTATTAGGCTCCTCTGTCCATGAGATTCTCCAGGCAAGAATACTGGAGTGGGTTGCCATGCTCTCCTCCAGGGGATCTTTCCCACACAGGGATCAAACCCACTGTCTCTTATGTCTCCTGCACTGACAGGTAGGTTCTTTACCACTAGCGCCATCTGAGAAGCCCAACATTCCCCCACAACAAGGAGAAAAGGTTGAAAAACAGTAAGAGTTATCTATAACCTTACCTCTCCAAATTTTTGTTCATTGTTTTGAACATTTAAGTACCTACCAAATAACTACAAATTCCCTATGCATGAGAGTATGTTTTCCATTAATTGTTTATTAATTCTATATAACAACAGTTTAAAAACTTAATGATGGTCATTATAAACTGCTAACAAGACACTGAAAGAAAATAAAATTTAATAAGAGAATGGAAGGGCATATAAAAATAATTTCTAAGTAATATTCATGGAACTTAGTGACCACTCTGCGTATTGGGTTACAGAATAAAGAAAGGGGAGAGTTAATTGTGATATCCACTATCCCCCAAGCAGTCTCTTATAGAAACACACATGTCCCTTTTTAGCATATGCAATAGCCACAGACCTTTCAGACTCAGATGAAAGAAGATATATATATGGTCATCATTTTTTAAATGTTTAACTTATGCATCTTAAAAAGGCACAGTAATTATTGGCTAAAACAGAAATGTCCAACAATGGGAAGTAATTAAATTACAGTTTATCCTCATGATAAAATATGTAATTGATGTGGCTGTTAAAAATGAAGTTTATGAGGTATGTGACTTCCCCAGCAGTTCAGTGGTTAAGACTCTGCACTTCCAATGCACAGGGCACGGGTTTGATCTTTGGTTGGAAACTAAAGATCCCACTAAAGATGCTGTGTGGTGTAGAAAACAAACAAACAAAGAAACAAGAATAAAAACATTCACCCCTATGTTCATAGCAGCACTAGTCACAATAGCCACGTTATGGAAATAACGTAAATGTCCATGGACTGATGAATGGACAAAGAAAATGTGGTACATATATACAATGGAATACTACTCAGCCATAAAAAGAACAAAATAATGCCATTTGCAGCAACATGGATGCAACCAGAGTGTTAAGAGTTATTTTTATATGTCTGCATGTCACAATGAAGACCTAGTGCAGAGCCCCCCCCAAAAAAGTCAACTGTTTTCCTATTTACAAAGCAATGAGTAAGTGGAAGTTGAAAACACAATACCATTTACATTAAACCACAAAATCAAAACACTTTGGTATAAAGCTAACAAAATATGTAAAGATCTACATGAGGATAAGTACTCTGATGAATAAAATCAAAGAAGAATTAAATAAATTGATAGATATTCCATGTTTATGGATAAGAAGACTCAATACTGTCAAGATGTCAGTTCTTCCCAAGTTAATCTATAGATTCAAGCAATTCCAATCAAAATCCCACCAAGTTATTTTGTGGCTATCAACTAACTCGTCCAAAAGTGTACGTGGAGGGCAAAAACTCAGAATAGTCAATATAATATTGAAGGAGGACAAAGTGATTACTCTATCCAACATTAAGACTTACTATAAAGCTAGAGCAATTAAGACAGTGTTGTTTTGGTAAAAGAATAAACAAATAGATCAAAGTACCAAAACAGAGAGGCCCGCAAAGACCCTCATAAATAGAGGTAACTGATCTTTGATGAAGGCACAAAGGCAATACAATGGGGAAAAGACAGCCTTTTCAACAAACTTTTTTCTTTTCACACATACACACACAAATACTAGACACAGAACTCATACCTTCACAAAAATTAGCTCAATACAGATTACAGATCTAAGTGTAAAATTCAAAACTATAAAACTCCTACAAGATAACATAGAAGAAAATATAGATGACCTTCAGTACAGCAATGACTTTTTAGATACAGCACTAAAGGTACCATCCATGAAAGAAATAATAAATAAGCTGGACTTCACTAAAATGAGAAACTTGTGCTCTGCAAAAGATAACATCAAGCGAATGAAAAGACAAGCCACAGACTGGGAGAAAACATTTGCAAAAACATATATGATAAAAGACTATTAATCTAAATATACAAAGAACTCTTAAAACTCAACAATAAGAAAACAACCCCATTAAAAAAAAAAAAAAAAATGGGCCAAAGACCTTAACAGACACCTTAACAAAGAAGATAGATGGCAACCATATAAAAAGGTGCTCCATGTAACTTTTCATCAAACACAAATTAAAACAACAGGGTATAACTACACACGTACTAAAACGGCCCAAATCCAGAACATTAGTATATCAAATGCTGGTGAGGATATGGAGTAACAGGAATCTTCACTCATTGTGTGGGAATGCAAAATGGTATAGCCACTTTAAAATAAAGCTTGCTGGTTTCTTACAAAGCTAAGTATATTTCCATCATACAATCCAGAAACCACCCCTTGATATTTACCCAAAGGAGTTGAAAACTTTATATCCATGCAATAACCTGCACACTTATGTTTTTAGTGGTTTTATTTACAGCACACTTAGGTTTATAGCAGTTTTATTTAAAACTGCCAAAACTTGGAAGCAACCAAGCTATCTCTCAGAATATGAATGGATAAACTGTGGTTCACTCACACAACAGAATTATTACTGTTTGCTAAAAAGGAATGAGCTCTCAAGCTAGAAAAGACATGGGGAAAGCTTAAACACACATTACTAAGTGAAAAAAAGCCAAGGTGGAGAACCGATGTACTCTAAGATTCCAACTACTTAACATTCTGGAAAAGAAAAAAAAAAAAAAAAAAAAAATCTATGGATACAATAGAAAGATCACTGATTTTCAGGGGTTGGGGGGAAGAAGATAAGTAGGTAAAGCACAAAGGATTTTTAGGACAGTGAAACTATTTTGTATGATACTCTACCATGGACCATGTCATTCATTATACATTTGTCTAAACTCACAGATCCTGCATCATCAAGAGTGAACAATGTAAATTATGGGCTTTGAGTGATTGTAATACATCAAGGCAGGCTCAGAGTTGTAACAAAAGTACCAGTCTGAAGCGGAAGGCTGATAATGGGAAGCTATGTATTTGTCCTTAGAGTAGGAAATGGCAAACCACTCCGGTATTTTTGCCTGCAATCAGATCCCAGGTCATGGGTTCGAAGAGTCCAACACGACTGAGAACGCATGCCTATGTCAGATAGGGCTGAATGGAGAACCTCCAGGTCCGTCACTTAGTATTACTATAACTGCTCTTTTGAANGTGTATAAGAGACAGACAAAAAAGAAAGAAAAAAGAAAAAAAACCCTCATTCCCCAGTAAGGAAATAATGTTTGCACTATTTTTCTGTAACGCCAGCCAAGATATACACAAGCAAGAGAAACAGAAAGCATTTGCTAAGATATCTGTAACAAATACTTATGTACAAAAAATTCACAAAAGACTAGCTCCCTTCTTGAAGCAGAGCACGTGGCAGCTGACATCAAAACAGATCAAATTGCTGGCTGGGATTATGACCCACCCACTGATTTACACTCCAGACTATCAAGCCTTCCAATTGGCCATATTCCATTTTGCCATTAAACCTATTTACCAATGCTTATATATTCTTGCAACATTTATATTTCCCAAATTAGCTCCATCACTAATAGGAATCTGAGATTACTATAGGAAGTTCTTCTGTTAGATTCACAATTCCTGTTAGATTCATTATCTTGTGTGGGTCTTGAACTTTGAAATCTGTCCCCCTTACCCCCTAGTTTCCCATTGTCTACAGGTACTTGACACTTTCTTTAAACACAGAAAACATAAATTTAATATCTAAGGTGATACAGTTTACCTGTTTCTACTAATTCCTGCTTCTGGAATCTGGTTCCCTCATGAGCCTTTTCAGTTTGTGTGTGTTTTGTTTTCACTGTGTGCTAATAGATACTATCCTTGAAAATTAATTTGAGACCTATAATTACTTTCTGTGGCAAGAATTTAGTTCTATTCCTCCTAGCACCTGAAGGAGGCATCACCAGTGGGAGACCACCTTAAAGCAAGTTGAATGCTTAACAATCTTTGGGTGATGTAGGCAATTCTAAACTTGGCTGTAGTTTTACATAATTTATATTTCTGGCTCATCTTCATCCAAAGGCCAAAACCCTTTGAGGGAATCTGAGATTACTATAGGAAGTTCTTCTGTTAGATTCACAATTCCTGTTAGATTCATTATCTTGTGTGGGTCTTGAACTTTGAAATCTGTCCCCCTTACCCCCTAGTTTCCCATTGTCTACAGGTACTTGACACTTTCTTTAAACACAGAAAACATAAATTTAATATCTAAGGTGATACAGTTTACCTGTTTCTACTAATTCCTGCTTCTGGAATCTGGTTCCCTCATGAGCCTTTTCAGTTTGTGTGTGTTTTGTTTTCACTGTGTGCTAATAGATACCTGTCTCTTATANGTACTTGACGCTTTCTTTAAACACAGAAAACATAAATTTAATATCTAAGGTGATACAATTTACCTGTTCCTACTAATTCCTGCTTCTGGAATCTGGTTCCCTCACGAGCCTTTTCAGTTTGCGTGTGTTTTGTTTTCACTGTGTGCTAATAGATACTACACTTGAAAATTAATTTGAGACCTATAATTACTTTCTATGGCAAGAATTTACAGTTCTATTCCTCCTAGCACCTGAAGGAGGCATCACCAGTGGGAGACCACCTTAAAGCAAGCTGAATGCTTAACAATCTTTGGGTGATGTAGGCAATTCTAAACTTGGCTGTAGGTTTAAATAATTTATATTTCTGGCTCATCTTCATCCAAAGGCCAAAACCCTTTGAGGGAATCCAAGATTACTATAGGAAGTTCTTCTGTTAGATTCACAATTCCTGTTAGATTCATCATCTTGTGTGGGTCTTGAACTTTGATATCTGTCCCCCTTACCCCATTAGGCTATCATATTAGGGCCCTATGCTCACTTCTCTTTTTTGACTGGATGTTCCATACTCTCCTAAAATCTCTTTGAGGTTTTAAGATTCTTTTTGTATTTTAATCAGCTTAAAATCTCTTTGAGGTTTTAAGATTCTTTTTGTATTTTAATCAGCTTTGGTTGTTTTTAGCAAAGGCTCTAAATATCCTAACAAGCAATTTGGAGAAAGAGAAAGTTTCCCACAGTTCCATCTTTGTTCCTACATGGCCAAACCTACTCTTTCTTGTGGTATTCTCTGCACTTAGCACATACTCCTTGTGGCAGGCAATCCATAAATGGTAAGAATTATGCTTAATTTTGTCACAGCAATTTTTTTCTTTTAGAAATTTTTACTTAGAGCTGCTGTAAGATATCAGCATTTTGTTTCAGTTACCTAGTATTAGTTGCTTTATGTAATTAACTAACAAAAAATGTAGCAGCTTAAAACAACAGACATTTTGGACACAGTAGGAGAAGGAAAGGGTGGGATGATTTGAGAAAATAGTACTCAAACATATAATTACCATATGTGGAACAGATAACCAGTGTGAGTTTGATGGATAAAGCTGGGCACCCAAAGCCGGTGCTCTGTGACAACCTAGTGGGGGAGGGAGGGGGAGGTGGGGTTCAGGATGGAAGGACACATGTATACCTATGGCTGATTCATACTGATGTATAGCAAAAACCATCACAATATTGTAAAATAATTATCCTCCAATTAAAATAAAAACACAACAAAAAACATTTATATCTGAGATTCAGAAATCTAAGAACTGCTTAGTTGGGTGGTCCTTGGGAGGGTACAGTCAAATTGTGGTTGGGGCTGCAGTTTGAAGTCTTGACTAGGGTTAGAGGGATCCCCTTCCACTTTCCTGGCAGCTGACTTCCCCAAGAAGGAGTGACTCAATAGAGAAGGAGAAAGAGAAAGGGACAGACAGGGAGGGAGAGGTGGGGAGAAATGCACCAAAGGTGGCAGCCACAGAACTCTTACAATATTGGAAATGACATCCCATCCCTTCTTCCATATTCTATTAGTCACAAACACCAACAGTGGTACAATGTGGGAAGTAATTACATAAGGGTGTGAATACCAACAGGCAGGGATCACTGTGGGCTATTTTGGAGGCTGGCTAGCATCTATTTTACCAAAAGGGAAAGAACTTTTGGGGAAGTTCCCCAAAAGGGAAAAACAACTTCATATTCAGAGGTTCATAATAAAGCACTTGAATTAGACCTATTTCTTCATTTGTAAAAACATGAAAATATGGCTGTAATTTTCTCAATGCGAATGCAGATGTTTTCCAAACGGTGTTAAATATTGTGTATCATTCCAAGCTAAGCTAAATCCAAAACACAGACTATAAAGAGAAGATTTAAACATACTAAAAATCTGATGTAAAAAACAAAAAAACAATGTGTCAATTAAGTGGTAAAAGATAAATTTAGATGGTGAGGCTTTGTGTTGAATAGGAGGAAAAAAAAAGGTTTTATATACAGCTCAAAAAATAACCCTGCAAGTATTTTTGTAAAAATCTGTTATGAAAAAAATAGTCCTCCTAACTGAAACATATGGTCATAATCCCAATAATGGATATTCTTCTTGCCTTGCCACAATTAAGATTGCTTTTATCAATCAAATAGTGGTTTGAGAAGCAGCGGTTAAGATTCTAAGTAGAAGCCACATAAATCAAAAGTAATTGAGGAGATGACATTATAAACAGCACAGTATATTTTGTATAAAAAATGAGGGGAAAAAATAAAAATATATATTCCTATTTGCTTCTACTGTACCTAAACCTTAGAAAGATACACAATAATAAAAATCACTTCTTATTGAGGTTGCAGAGTGAGAAGACAGATGCATACAAGGTCGGCAGGAAAACTTATATTGGTAAGTTTTTAACATTTCTGACTTTTTAATGTTTATATATTATATATGAACCATTATTTTAACCACAAAAGAATTAAAACCTAGGATTGTTCAGAGGTTTCTGATTTATTTCAAGACATTTTCTTTCAAAATCTGAGTCAAGTTATCAAAGTTATGCTTGCTATTAAAAAAAGTTGTATTCTTATAAAACAATATTTAAATCTAGGCCGTTGAAACAGCAAAGTCCAGGCTACTTCTTTTATGATTAAATTATAAGGTAAGATATTTACACAACACAGAAGACTCTTTAAATTGCCTTAAGAGGGAAAATTCAATGTTTTGACATATTATCTACTCTTCAGATGTTCAACTCTTTCCAAGCCAAGTTTAATGCCCATGCCTTCTCATTTTTTGGTACAGCTATCCTCCTGGATTGTTTTCCAACTAGCTACTCAAAAGTCGTATTGCTATTTTAGCAAATTACTTTTTCTTTGTTAATTATCTGCTTTACACATTCATCTCCAAGAGGGAAAAAACTAGTTTATTCATCTTTTAATCAATGAAGCTTAATAAAGTGCTCTGTGTATAGCAAGCATAGAGATACAGAAAGTCTGCCAGATGGCTGCAAAAAAACAAATGGGCTAAATTCTACTTCGTATTTCAAAATTCAGAGAAAAACAGTACTCTTAAAAGGCATAGACCAAAAATAGATCATTGCAGATTGAGTACAAAGAACCATTCTATTTCTTCATCTTTAAAAAAATTAAAATTTTAAATTAAGTATCAATGAAGAACATGACAAATGCATTCAGAAACATTTATCTACAAAGAATACTTTAGTGCCTCCAAAGATACAGTAACTCCAATTTTTATTAAATGTAAAGACTTTATGAAAACAAATCCAAAGCTGTCCCATCATGGGAAGAGCCCTCTACCTTCTGGTTATTTTAAAGTAAATTCAGTATTCACAGACTGTACAGTTAACTTATACTGTAAAATAAACAACAAATATATAAAGAAAACAAATTGAGTTTGATATGCATTTGTTTTTATCTTATATGATGTCAACAAATTTCACAAGTTATTACATGTTGCTATTTTATTTAATATCTGCAACATTTTACATTGTTTATGAAGTAGTTACTTCCAGAAGACTGATATTTTCCTTCATGCCATGTCTTTGGCTAGTACTACAGATGTGATTTAGTAGGAACCATATGACCAAACTGATTCAAATTCTGTCTTTCCTAGCCTGAGACTGAAGATCCTGAGTTATTACAACCCTGACTTTGTCTTCAAGTTGAGATGCTTCATAGATACTTTTCTTAAAACAGGGCTACTTAGTGTAGTTTCTTTTTCATGAGACACAGGAGTGTTTTTGATACAAAAACATATATATTCCACATAAGAATTTTTTAAAAAAAATTAAAATAATGATTATATTTTATATAACTTAAATGACAGGATTAACTAAAATATGATTTTTTTTAACACAATGAACTTAAAAATTTTTTTGCTATTTGACGTAAAGAAAGTTATGTAACAGTTTCAAATACACAGACCTTAACTTATGTTAGTATCCTGTTATAAAAAATAATTACCATATAAAGAATTTAAAGTATGCAAAAGTAAGTAGTTCCATTTAAATTTATATTTCATACATTGGTGTCAATGAAAATATGCAGACTTGCCAAGAAACTTCTAAGGTTTCAAGGATAAGTTAAAAAAACACCTGTTTCAGGCTTCATTTATTGCTACATAATGACTACTTCAAGGGTCATCTGGCCTGTCGTCAATCACTCTGAGAAGTGGTATATACAGTGGTATACTTTGGGAGGAAAAGAGGAAAAATAATGCACTGCGATACAAAAATATCACCTATTTATAAATTATTAAAGATTTATAAAACACATACCAAATCACATGTTCTCGCTATAAAAACAATATACTTAAATATAGAAGCACAAAATCCTGAAGCACCCAATTATTTTAAGAACACCCATTTAATCAACAGAAAGTCATATATATATTTATAAAATAATTTGAAAAGAAAAAAGGCAAAATTCTGATTTTAATGCAAATAATCTGTTTATCTAATCATGGAGGTAGGTCTCCACTCCAATTAAACAAATAAGCTAATCTGCCTTATTCAAAGAATTATCATGTAAGTGTAAGATCTGGAAACTGGTCTGTGCCATTGAAATACATTTTTAACAGACTTTAGAAACCAGCAATTTAACTGGCATATAAACAAAACAGGTATTTCCCTCGTAAGGTTACATCTGAAAGGAGCCTTCACTAAAATCGTTCTTGACAGAAAAGTGCAGATACTTTGGCTTTAGCATTTAAACACCACAGTAAATGCTACAAATTTCTTAAGGNTGATTATATTTTATATAACTTAAATGACAGGATTAACTAAAATATGATTTTTTTAACACAATGAACTTAAAAATTTTTTTGCTATTTGACGTAAAGAAAGTTATGTAACAGTTTCAAATACACAGACCTTAACTTATGTTAGTATCCTGTTATAAAAAATAATTACCATATAAAGAATTTAAAGTATGCAAAAGTAAGTAGTTCCATTTAAATTTATATTTCATACATTGGTGTCAATGAAAATATGCAGACTTGCCAAGAAACTTCTAAGGTTTCAAGGATAAGTTAAAAAAACACCTGTTTCAGGCTTCATTTATTGCTACATAATGACTACTTCAAGGGTCATCTGGCCTGTCGTCAATCACTCTGAGAAGTGGTATATACAGTGGTATACTTTGGGAGGAAAAGAGGAAAAATAATGCACTGCGATACAAAAATATCACCTATTTATAAATTATTAAAGATTTATAAAACACATACCAAATCACATGTTCTCGCTATAAAAACAATATACTTAAATATAGAAGCACAAAATCCTGAAGCACCCAATTATTTTAAGAACACCCATTTAATCAACAGAAAGTCATATATATATTTATAAAATAATTTGAAAAGAAAAAAGGCAAAATTCTGATTTTAATGCAAATAATCTGTTTATCTAATCATGGAGGTAGGTCTCCACTCCAATTAAACAAATAAGCTAATCTGCCTTATTCAAAGAATTATCATGTAAGTGTAAGATCTGGAAACTGGTCTGTGCCATTGAAATACATTTTTAACAGACTTTAGAAACCAGCAATTTAACTGGCATATAAACAAAACAGGTATTTCCCTCGTAAGGTTACATCTGAAAGGAGCCTTCACTAAAATCGTTCTTGACAGAAAAGTGCAGATACTTTGGCTTTAGCATTTAAACACCACAGTAAATGCTACAAATTTCTTAAGGACAAAAGAAATCCTTGTCTTTTCTAGTACCTGTAAAGTGTAAAGCTTCAAAAACTGTAAATCTCTTCCATTTTTTTGAGATTTAAATATTATGCTAATGATTCTTAAAAGATCATTCCTGCCTAAAAAGCAAAGCTTCCAAGTTTCAAACATCCAACATATTTTCTTTTAGTGTTTGTGGCATTTCAGCCTTAGTGCTGGAGTTAGTTTTAACAAATCAATTTGTAATATGTAATATGACTCAGTTCTTTCACTCAAAAAGACTTTCTATAATGAAAAATACTAATTCTATTTCTAATGGTAAACTAGTAGAGTTGGAGGTCCCACCATGTATCACAGGGATTAGAGCACTATCAAGATCATTTAGATAACGCTGAGGAAGAAGTCGGCCTTCAGATCCTGCCTGAAATTCAACCTGGGGGAAAAAAAAAAAGTCGTGGTAAGTCAACCCTACAAAGTGAGCAATCTTTTTTTAGTTCAGCAAATGAATATAAAATAAACTACTTAACAGTATCATTCTATTTAAGGATGTTAATACCTAAATCAAATCCCTTATGATTATACAGTGCAAGTGACAAATAGATTTAAGGGACTAGATCTGATAGAGTGCCTGATGAACTATGGACTGAGGTTCATGACATTGTACAGGAGACAGGGAGCAAGACCATCCCCATGGAAAAGAAATGCAAAAAAGCAAAATGGCTCTTACAAATAGCTGTGAAAAGAAGAGAAGCGAAAAGCAAAGGAGAAAAGGANTTTTATGACAGGAGATCCTGATAAGGAATACGGAACTAATAAGCCACCACCAACTGGAAGAGTTTGGGAAAGGTCTAAAAGAGACACCACATGTCCGTCCACTTCCCGGAATCCCTCTCGCTAGCATCCATCTTGGCTGAGCGATGTGTGCGCCACCAGGAAAGACTCTGAATTAGAACGACTGGCCAAAGACCAGCCGGAAACTAATCCCATCACCACGCGGCAGAGCAGTTCTCCTGGGGTCCCTTACCCTACTGCTCTCTACCCGGCTGCCCTTCCCAATAAGATCTCTTGCTCTGTCAGCACATGTGTCTCCTCAGACAGTTCATCTCCGAGTGTTAGACAAGAGCCAGGTTTCAAGCCCTGGAAAGGGTCCACCTTCCTGCAACACAACCATTTACATTATAGCCTGGAGTTAGTACCTATAGAGGTCACCAATTAAATTAGAGAATTGTGTGAATGCTGCTCTCTGAAAATGTTTAATGAGGTGGCCCTAATGTGAGATAATATCCCTGGAAACTCCTACCAGACCTTGCCCTACGTATGTCTTCATCTGTGTATCCTTTAATGAATTGACAAACACAAGAAAATGTTTCTCTGAGTTCTGTGAGCCACTCTAGCAAACTAATTAAACCCGAGGAGGGGGGGTCATTGGAATTTCCGATCCATAACTGGTTGGTCAAAAGCACAGGTGATAGCTGTGACTGGCATAAGAAGTAGGGGAGGAGGCAGTCTGGTAAGACCTGGAGGTTCTGATGCTATCTCTGGGTGAAAAAAGTGACACTCAGTCACGTCAGACTTTGCGACCCCATGGACCACAGCCCGCCAGGCTCCTCTGTACATGATCTGGATTTCCCAGGCAAGAATACTGGAGTGGGTAGCCATTCCCTTCCCCAGGGTGGGTCTCCTCAACCGAGGGATCAAACCCAACTCCTGCTTTGCAGGCAGATTCTTTACCATCTGAGCCACCAGGGAAGTTCCTCTCTGCGTAGATCAGTCAAAATTAAGCTGAATTCTTAAGATACCCTGCTTGTGTCTGAGAACTGCTTACTTGTGGGGAAAGCCTCTACACATCTGGTGACCAAGTGTTTTCTGTGACTAGTTAAAAGAGACACACTGGAAAGAAACAGTAGGGAAGAAATGCTTTTTCCCTACACAGGAGGAGAAACTGAAATTTCCCCCTTTTTAACACTTTAGACTTTCATGATTTTTAATCACATAAATATAGAATCTAGCCAGCATAATTTAAAAACCTACTTATCAAGCAGGAATGTTTGTAGTGTAGGGATCAGTAAGCTATGGCCTGTGAATCCATGTGGCCCACCCACTGTTTTTGAAAACAAAGTTTCACTGGAACACAGCTAAGTTTGTTTATATACTGTCTATAGCTGCTTTCACACTACAATGGCAGAGTTAAGTAGCTGTGAAAGAAAACAGATAGCCCACAATGCCTAAATTATTTTACTGTCTGGCCTTTTACCAAAAAAAAAAAANTCTGGTAAGACCTGGAGGTTCTGATGCTATCTCTGGGTGAAAAAAGTGACACTCAGTCACGTCAGACTTTGCGACCCCATGGACCACAGCCCGCCAGGCTCCTCTGTACATGATCTGGATTTCCCAGGCAAGAATACTGGAGTGGGTAGCCATTCCCTTCCCCAGGGTGGGTCTCCTCAACCGAGGGATCAAACCCGACTCCTGCTTTGCAGGCAGATTCTTCACCATCTGAGCCACCAGGGAAGTTCCTCTCTGCGTAGATCAGTCAAAATTAAGCTGAATTCTTAAGATACCCTGCTTGTGTCTGAGAATTGCTTACTTGTGGGGAAAGCCTCTACACATCTGGTGACCAAGTGTTTTCCGTGACTAGTTAAAAGAGACACACTGGAAAGAAACAGTAGGGAAGAAATGCTTTTTCCCTACACAGGAGGAGAAACTGAAATTTCCCCCTTTTTAACACTTTAGACTTTCATGATTTTTAATCACATAAATATAGAATCTAGCCAGCATAATTTAAAAACCTACTTATCAAGCAGGAATGTTTGTAGTGTAGGGATCAGTAAGCTATGGCCTGTGAGTCCATGTGGCCCACCCACTGTTTTTGAAAACAAAGTTTCACTGGAACACAGCTAAGTTTGTTTATATACTGTCTATAGCTGCTTTCACACTACAATGGCAGAGTTAAGTAGCTGTGAAAGAAAACAGATAGCCCACAATGCCTAAATTATTTTACTGTCTGGCCTTTTACCAAAAAAAAAAAATTCGTGAGCCGTGAACAGTAAAGGAGATGATGCACGTGAAGTACATACCAAATATTAATGTTCAACAAATTTTAGTTCTCTCCAGTCATCCCAAAGTAAAAGGTTAAGAAACTTTTGATTATTTTAATATAAGATATATTCAGTTCAGAAATACATCAGAAAACCATGTCTCACCATATCGGTGTCCATGGAAACTCTGAGGCCAATTTTATTCATTCCATTACTCTTTAGAATTTTCAGGTGAGGGCACAGTGCGGCACTGCAAGCCATGGCGATTTCTTTTGCAAACTGGTAACGAGTTGCTGAAACAGATAAATCCTGGTCCTTTAGAAAGTAGAATACCTGAAATATATTCAATTAGGAAACAAGTCACGATTAACACTAAAAGTCGCTTTAAAAATGCAATTGCTAATTTCAATTGAACTTTATGAATAAAATTCCAAGGTTAGCGCCATGAAATTAACTAGTTAAGAACATTCTCCATATTTGGGCTGATCTACAAGTGAAAACTTAAAACCAAAGGTTAGGGGATACAGGAATGACTTAGCTGTTTTTGCCTAAAGTTAACTTGTAGCAACAAAAGCTTTGTTAACTCAGTTTAAAGAAGAGTATTAATGAGTCCATCCTACAAGATACCCATCTTATAAAGATATCTTAATGAAGTTAAGATCAAAGAAATAATGTTCTGTAATTTCGGTATCCTCTAAAGTTTCTGTATCTTGTACGTACCTAAAATCAGAAATACCTAAGAAATTAGTAACATTGATTGACCCAAGAGGTAGAATGAGGGGGAATATGCAGGTAGACTAAGGGGCTGGGAGGGTATAGTTTCATATTATCTTTAATCATATTTTTAAAAATTGGAACAAGTAAAAATGACTTGCATATGTGAATTCTGATTATAAACTGATATCTATAAAATACTTTATTTTTTGTAAAATAAGAGAAAAACAAAAACACTATGGTCAAATAACATGTTATTGCACAAAGATGGCAATGCTGCCAAAACTTAACTGAGCTCATAGGCAGTATCACCATATAGTAAACTGAAATAATCCTATGGGGATACACATCTGGTGGATAAAAGGCAGTCTGAGGTGGAAATATATGTGTCTCAAGGTGTAATGTAAAGTGTAATAAGCTGCACTGAAACATTCAGAGGTTGAATACTGTGAAATCTCCAAGTTAACAAAGATATATCCAAATACAACATGTAAACAGAAGGGATCATTTTTCTAAGATACCTCAGTACACTTTACAATCTTCTCATCAGTTTCAAAATCTGCTTCCAGTTTTATTTTTTCACTTGGAAATCCCTGTAATGACATTCCATCCACTGAACTAATAACACTGCAGAAAAAATGTAATAGAATTATTAACCAAAGTGCTTTCTATGAAGTGAATTATAAGACTTGAAGAAATGGAATAAGGATAAAAATTATGAAAGCTATTAATTTAAAGCAGCAGTTAAGACATCTCAATTATAGACAAAATAATTAAAACTGTAGTTCACATTCATTTACCAAGATTTTTTAAATTGTGTAGCAAATTATATCTACTTTTTCAAATGCCCAATTCAGACTTAAGGTTTAAACTACCTTAAATAGTCTCCTAACAGAAAAGCTATCTCATGTATTTAAAAATACATGAGGATTCTATTTTGGAATCCTTCAGCATTAGCCCTCTTCTTCCTTTTTTGCTCTAGATCCCTTAGCCAGTCTCCAAAAAAAGAAAGAAAATGGGTAAGAGGGAATGGCAGTAATATTCTATAAGGCCTCTAATGTAAACATGTATTATTGAATTCAGTTGTTTGTATTTACAATGGATCAACATAATACAGAATAAACATCCAAAGGATTCCATTACTTACAAAAAAATGATTGTGGGAGTAAAACCACCATAAGACCCAGCAATCCCACTCCTAGGCATACACCCTGAGGAAACCAAGACTGAAAAAGACACGTGTATCCCACTGTTCATTACAGCACTGTTTACAATAGCTAGAACTTGGAAGCAACCTAGATGTCCACTGACAGGTGAATGGATGAAAATGTTGTGGTACATATACACAACAGAATATTACTCAGCCATAAAAAGGAACACATGTGAGTCAGTCCTAATGAGGTGGATGAACCTAGAACCTATTATATAGATTGAACTAAGTCAAAAAAAGAAAAATAAATATTGTATTCTAACGCATGTATACAAAATCCAGAAAAATGGTACTTAAGAATTTATTTAAAGGGCAGCAATGGAGAAACAGACATAGAGAATAGACTTATGGACATGGGGAGAGGGAGGGTGAGATGTATGGAAAGAGTAACATGGAAACATATATTACCATACGTAAAATAGACAGCCAATAGGAATTAGCTGTTTGGCTCTGGAAACTCAAACAGGAGCTCTGTATCAACCTAGAGGGGCGGGATGGGGAGGGAGATGGGAGGGAAGTTGAAAACGGAGGGGATATATGTATACCTATGGCTGATTCATATTGAGGTTTGACAGAAAACAACAAAATTCTATAAAGCAACTATTCCTCAATAAAAAATTTTTTAAATTGTGAAATAATTTCACAGAAATACATATCTGGTAAAAAGTAGTTTGGGATGAAAATATGTATATGTCTCAAGGTACCATACAGCAGACAAAGTAGCTTGTCTTTCTCAGACCTGGCATCAAGCCAGGTGCTACACAATGCACCCTGTATCACTGGCCCCTTCCCAAACTGACCACCCTTTAATAATTTACAGCATGCTAGATAAAGAAATACACATGATGCTGGTTAGCTACATTTCTGGAAAAAATACTGCATTTAGTAATTAAAGTATATGCATTTAAATTAATGGTATAATTCTATATTTATAAAATATTTAATTTTCTTAACAGCATGTTTTATCCTTTCTCCTCCATCAAATCAGTTACATTTTGATAACAAAAAATTCCTACCCTTTGTTTCCTTTTTCTTCAGAATCTACCCAGCAGATGTCCACATATTCTCTCATGTCTACAGCATCAACTTTCCCACATGTAATTTTAAAGTCTTTTTGTTCTCGTAGAGCTAGCCGCAAGCCATCCATAGTCTCTGGAGTTATTTGTACCATTAAGCCATCTAAAAATGAGAGTTATGTTTCACATTTTTTTTTACTAATATCAATTTATATGTCTATGCCATAAATTTTGCTATCAAAATATGTTCCACACAAGTTTTAAATCATACTTTAAATCATATTTTAAATCATTTTGAAGATTGTTTTCTGTCAGAAAACATATCTGGACAACAGGAAGTACAATACCATGGTTCCTACAGGAATGTTCAGTATGTAGGCCCCCAACTGTCCAAGCTCTCTGAGGACAACTTCTGCATGGTTACCATTAAACCTGCAATGGTCCTTCTGGGCTGAGAAGTCAAAGATAAGGGTTTAGGGAAGACTGAAATCTCTGGCCAAGACACTACAAAGGGGAGCACCTGGAGATTGTGTTTAAGAGTCTCTCTGAGTCCGTGGACTGGAACTGAGGACACAATAGTGACCCTGGATGAGGCCCAATAGAAGACAGCTATTATACACTTGGGAACAGAATAGAGATAACTACAATTCAAGCAATATTGGGAGATATTGCCGGTCTCAGTTCAGTTCAGTTCAGTCACTCAGTGGGGTCTGACTCTTTGTTGACCCCGTAAACTGCAGCACGCCAGGCCTCCCTGTCCATCATCAACTCTCAGAGTTTACTCAAACTCATGTGCATTGAGTCTGTGATGCCATCCAACCATCTCATCCTCTGTCATCCACTCCTCCTCCTGCCCTCAATCTTTCCCAGCATCACGGTCTTTCCAATGAGTCAGGTCTTTGCATGAGGTGGCCAAGGTACTGGAGTTTCAGCTTTAACATCAGTCCTTCCAATGAACACCCAGGACTGATCTCCTTTAGGATGGACTGGTTGTATCTCCTTGCAGTCCAAGTGACTCTCAAGAATCTTCTCCAACACCACAGTTCAAAAGCATTAATTCTTCAGTGCTCGGCTTTCTTTATAGTCCAACTCTCACATCCATACATGACTACTGGAAAAACCATAGCCTTGACTAGACGGACCTTTGTTGGCAAAGAAATGTCTCTGCTTTTGAATATGCTGTCTAGGTTGGTCA